>NW_010587963.1:79927-97888 GCF_000705375.1 Tinamus guttatus
TGGGCGGGGGGCCTGCCCCTCGTCCGGTTTGTGAACTGCATCAGCCACTTCTGGACAGGCTCCTTTTCTATGGCTGTGGTGTCTGGTCTGCCAGCAGAACTCATCCTTTCCCGTCTCTACCTTGCTGCTGAGCCTGGCCCCGTGCTCCCCGCAACGGAAACAAGAGCGTGACCATGCAGCAGGCAGGCACAGGCTAGCCTGCTTTTTCTTGCTCGTGTGTGTATATATAATATATATTATATACATATATTTTATATATATAATTCTTTAAACTTTTTCATGGTGACCCAAGAGAGTATGGCTGTGACTTTTAAGTAACTTCTACTACCATCCCCTGAAATGAGGTCAGGGATGAGGGAAAATTAAATCATGTTCCATAGGAGCACCTTGGCTGAATGCAAATAGGAACAGATAGCCTGAATTTAATCTCATATAGGGTTTTCACTGCGGATAATAGATGCTCAAGAGGGGATAGGGGCTGTAAAGGTAGGGGCTGCTGTGTGTTATCTCCTTCTCTTCCTGAAGTTGTATGTAGTTTGCTCTAGGACGGGTGCACGTACGTTCCTGGCCTGAGCACAGGATTTTGGAGCAGGTGAACAAGTGCAGCCTGTGAAAACACTGGCTTTTCCTAGGGTGGAAAAGCAGTTTGCAAAAGCTGTAAGGCAAGCTGTGAGTTCAATTGCACTGCAAAATTAGTGACTAGATAAGTGCACATTTGCCCCTGTTGCTGTGTTTGCCCAGGGGTTATTTCTACACATCAGAGCAGCCACCCTTCGCTCTGCACCCTTGCACCTCTGCTGCGGCACCAGCTCGGCAGCTCTCCGAGGAAGTCATGGCCCCTTCTTGGGGTGAAATGGGTTCTGTGTCTTCAAAGGGCGCCAGTCCTTCAAAGAGCATTGAAGACAGAAGAAATAGTAGAAGTCAAATGCTTTGGGCTGGGTCCTGAGGTACCTGGAGCCTCCGGGATGCATCCCAGGAACATGCAGGTGTCGGAAGCACCCAGCTGCATGCCAAGCTGATATACGACCATCCCGACAGCGCTCGTGTCTTGGGAAAGGAATCCAAGTGAAAAACACACTTAAAGCATGAAGGTAAACTGCCGCATTTGGGTGCATTGGTAACGTGGCCACAGAGATTGTGGTGGCCTCTTCTTTACCTGAAGTTGCTGATCCTAAAGCATCATCCCCCTTTCCACTGGGGCCTGTGACATGAAGCGATGTGATATGTCCTTTTGCATTCTCAAAAGGGTTTAGCCTGCAGAGACAGTTCTCAAAGCTGTAGCTCAGCAAGTGGAAAAACAGCATGAGACCATTCAGGACATGAGGACTGTTGATGTCCTCTCAGGCTTACTCACTTTCTCCTTTTTATTCCCCTTCCTTAAAGGCCACACTTGATCCAATGTTGGGTCACCCATGGCAGCCAGTCTTGATGCCAAATGCATGGAAAAAACAGAGAATAACGCTTCCAAAAGATGTCGCAAATGCAGACATGAAAAGCGTTGTGCGCTTGATCGCTTTCCTCTTTGGCTGATCCTTACTCAGTGCTGAGAAAAAGCTTGGGATTTTTTGTTTGTTTGTTTTTCCATCTTGAAGCCTCTCGGTGACTTCTCAGCCTTTCCAGCATTAAGCCTCCTGCTCTCTCTGCTGAACTGGGTGACTACGTTTGTGTTAAATATTTCTACATGTAAAAAGGAAAGAGTTTTGTTATCTCTAGCAGGTCTTTCTGCCCACTCCGGTGAATGGGAGAGCCAGGCCCTACTGCCTGGCTGGTACCACGTATTTCTCCATCAAGCTGAAGGGCTGCTGCCTGTCAGGTCGCATAGTTTCGAGGTTACATCTTTGCCCTAAATCTAGGAAAAGGCCGGTAATCCCTAACGTCGAGTAGGTCCTGCTTGGCCCCCTACCACCTCATTAACTGCTAAAACATGCAGATTTATAATAATAATAAAAAAAAAGGTAGGAAATAGGGAGGTGTGAAAGGTAAGGCTCAAAGATGGGAAATGTGTAACGGCAAATGTAGCGCAGAAGAGGCGTAATAAACCATAAGGGAAGAATCTGGAAAACGTCAGCAATCTAGAAACCAGGCATTGACAATATATATTAGTAGTGATAAGTGTTTGTGGGGCCGAGGGGAAGAAGGACTGAGGTTGAAGGAAACCCTCGCTCCCATTCTGCGAGACTTTGCAAGGCCTTAAGCAGCATGTACGTCTGCGTAATTTAAAGAGAAGGTAACTTGAGCAAGTGTCTTCTGAACATCTTTCCCTGTGTCACTGGGGTGCAGACCCTGCTGCTTCAGTTTGATGCCTCCTGTAACACCCCTTCTCTGTTGTGGACCATCAAAAAGAGATACAAACCACGAGCTCTGCAATTCTCTGAATTTGGACAATTTCCACCCTGCCTCTCCTTCAAGGAGGCACGAAGGAAAAGGACAATATATTTTTGTGCAGTTGGGCAAGTTAAAAGTCCAGTTGTGCTGTAAAATTGAACTCTGCAGATGCTTCAAGACTGTCGCTGTGTCTTAGCTGCCTTTTCCAGCTGCAGAGCTGCCAGTTCATGAGCGTTTGTGGAGGCGTGAGGCTGCATCTGCCTTTAATTGGGGTAGATAAACTGCCAGCAAGCCAAATTCCTCGGCATGTCTGCGCATGGCTCTTGCAGAGCTACAGTCTCCAGCTGATCCTCGCTTAAATGTATCCAGAGTGATTAAAAGATGCCCCTCCCTTATTTTTTGCATCATGATTTTTCTTCCCTCCACCTTGAAAAATAATTGGAATATTCCAGCCCTGCAGCACACTTTGTTGATAGGAGTCAGAGCAGTTTAAAGCTAAGAGTTAAATATGAGGCAGGGCTGGGGTTAAAAATAAATAAATAAATTCTGTCTGGAATTGCTGATTTATCAGAACTGAAACCATTTGAGGGAATAGGTATTTCCCTTAAAAAAAATATAAAAATAAAAATAAGTGCCTTATCACTGCTTTTAAAGGCACTGCTGTGATCTAAATGTGAAGGTTTATTTTCTGGATAGAAACAATGCTTTATTTGGCTTATCCTAAAAAGCTGGAGAATGTAAAAGAAAACGTCAGAAGTTGAAGCGAAACATCTTGAAATTGTTATAGCAGCATTTTTTGGATAATAGACTTGTGAACATTTTTGAGATACAAAGTTTTGCTTGAAGGCAGATGCAGAAATGCCAAACTCTTGACAGCAACTCAAGTACAGAAAGACCATTTTGCCATCAGCTCAAGTAGATATGATCTCCCTGTCTTGCTTGTGGGCAGCTTTAAGGATGGATGGAGACTGATTTGGCCACGCAGTCCTGGGATGGCTTTGGGAATGGAAACCAAGTTTCCAAATTCCAGGCCAGTTCTCTTTTGCCGAGGTAACACCATTCCCTTTCCTCCCTGTCCTTCATCCCTGAAGGATTCATCAAACTGCTGACACCAACAGACATGGAAATGCGTGTTGAAAGCTGGCCAAGGTCATTTGAAGTAGATGTGTCATCAAGAAAGGGTTTCATAGGCAACTTTGTTCATGTCAGATCTGCTCTCCGTGTGAGGTTTCACAGTTCTTTGTTTCTAATATAGTTTCTTCATGCCAATCACTGCTGCTTTGGTTAGGTCAACACATACTGCCAATAAGGTTTTGCATTTCAAACTGCTTTTGCTATTTTTGAAGGGGAAGAGGGTATCTCAAGCTCTTGAGCAGGAGGTTGTCCCAGATGACCCTGTCCCTAGGTCCATTCCAACCTGACTTTTCCCTATGACCCCTGAGCCAGGAGAAAGGGTTTGAGCTCTGTTTTCTTCCCTCAGAAACTCACATGTAGACTTTGGGGAAATTTCCTCATAAGCCCTATTTGTTATGTTTGGGACTATGATGCAAAATAGGGCTAGATGGGCCGCTGGCAGGAGTTTTGTTTTTGACTGCAGTGGTGTCTGGCGTTCCCCTGGTGTTTATGTCTCCGAAGTCTGACTCAAGCCCTGCAAAAGCCAAGGAAAAAAATCCCGGTAGCTTAATAGGTATAAAGTTGCTACTCTCCAAAGGATAAGCTTCTGGTAGCCTGTTGTTTCATAAATATATCTACCTTCTGATCTACTGGGGGACGGTCACCAAACAAATGGGGCTTTTATGATGGTTGCTCAAGCACGCACAAATGCGCGTCAGCGTGCTGGTGCTGCTCAGATGGCCCACTCTGCATCACCATCACGGCATATTTTTGGCACCTACTATGAACCTGTTGCACCTTTTTCGCCTGCTAAATACTGTTTTCTTTTCTTGGGCAGAAGCAATAACTGGCTAAGGAATAATTTCCTCCATTTGCTATCCTCTTCTCTTTATTTTTTACCACTTTGAGCAAATAACTTCTCCTCTTAAAGCTTAAAGACACAGATAAGATATTTCACCAGGCCACCTGTTAGGAAAACTCAACAATCTTCTGGCCATCTAATTCCCTTTTTGGGGCATTTAGCCCAGCAAAAAAACAAATGGGAGAGGTTGTGGTGGTTTTGCCTATGGGATGGCAATTCTCCCTACAGATGTGGCAGTAGTACGTGGAGTTTTTAAGGCAAGGAAATGTTTCTGATAATTCAGAAGTTGAGTAACAAGGATCCCCTTTGCAAATATGGCTGTTTGTCTTCAAAGGAATACTTTTGGAGAACTATTTTGTGTTAAGTCACTCAATATTACTGATCCTCATTAGATTAGAAAAGCTTTCCCTCCAGGAAAAGTATGCAAGTGTTGCTATTTCTAATGTTAGAAATGATTGAAACTGAGGGGTTTGAAGTGGTAATTTTTCCTATAGCTGAAATTTAAAAGACAGCTTTTTTCTTTCCCACGTCTGTTCTCGTTATTTGTTGGAATTCATGGTGTGATTTACATCCACCGTGAGTAAAATGGAAAGGCTGACTCCTGGTCAGGCCACCACCTCTCGCCTCCTTCCGGCACTGCCAGCCTTTACCAAACACCGTCACTGCCACCTTCAGCCTGTTTTGCAGCTAACAGCCGAGCTGTCATGGATGATCTGGACAAAGCACACCACAAATTCTTTCTCATCATGTTGTACGCCCTGGGAAAACTCGGAATAGGCACAGGAAACCACGCGAACAGGCACGCAGTCACCATAGTCTCCAGCCAGATTTGACTTCAACCGGTCTCTGTTTTGAATGGACACGTGTTACCTGCCCACTACCCTGTGTGTCATTGAGCTCTTTGAGATAAGAGGACGGGAACGCTCCTGCTCTGTTCCGAGTCACCCACCACTCTTAAGTACTTTGCTCACCCACTCTTAAACCAATGTGTAGACCAGCGTTTAGCGGCATGGGTTTTCCCCAGGTTCGCTGAGCAAACTGATGAGGGAGCAGAGTGAGACAACCAAAGGGAGGTGGGAGAGAGACCAAGCTAGACCAATAATTGGAAAAAATCAGGATTGCTCACTTGTCTTCAGGGGAGCTAGCGTGACTCGGTAGCAAGGGGCTGCATGTTGCAGGTTATCATGTTTACCATGTTAGTGGTGTGTGTTTCCACCATGACCTAGGAAAAAAGAATAAAAGGGAAATCTAGGTGGTACATGCCCATGTTTTGTTGGAGGGAAGAAAAAATGCCCTTTTTTATTTATTCGTAGTTGACATATTGCTGAATACAAGTTGAGGTAACTCTTACCTGAAAGTCGAGTGGGCTCAGGTGCATATTTTAGGCCCCCTCTCATAGATTATTTTAGCAGGTTCTTGGCATTTTTCCTTCCTCAGCTAAAGGAGTGCCAGCCTCGCCTTCCAGAGGGGAAGATGAACGTGCTTGGTGACCATGCTAATCCCTGCAGGTGCCGGCCCCGCGTGCTGCATGGGAGCTCTGCCTCCCAACCGGCAGCAGAGCCACCCCGGCCCCGCTAACCTTGGCTAGAGAGATGGGCTGAGCTCTGTCTCCTGACCCAGAGCGATTATTAAATGGCTAAAAATCAATCTCAAACCAGCAAACACAGGCTTGAGGGCCTTGATGCGTGCAGCAAAAGCTTGGAAGGTTTCCTCATGCGTTTGCAAGCGGGATTTCCCTCAGCGCGTCGCGGCGTGGCTAAGGGAACAGTGGCATCTGGTGTTCACTCGGCTTTCTTACACCCAAAGCTTCCGAGGCGGGTGCTCGTGGGGTTGCCTGGGGCTGCAGCAGGGTTCAGTTACCCGTGTGCAGGTGTCTTGTGCAGACTAATGCACCTATCCAAGACTGCAGACAGGATATGGGGCCTACGGGACCCCAGAGCGCTCTTGGCTAGAGGTTCAGATGGACCCCGGCAACGTGTCGAGTGACAGAAACTCAAACCTCCTCTTCACATCTTGTGTGATCACCCTCTTGGGAGTGAATATCCCCTACCCAGGCCCATGAGAGTGATGCTTGCACCACCAGGGAACCCCTGACCTAGATGCTGCTTAAGACATTTATATATTTTATGAAAGTCTTATTCTATCTTTCTTGGTGGTGATGCATTTCTTGCCTAATGAGAAGGTCCCAGTCTCTAAGCTAATTATTGTCTTCGTTTTGGTAACTGGAATTCAGTCTTCCACCAGTCTTCCACCTCAGATATACAGAGGACAGCTGCACCACACCATAGCCCTTCTGCTGCCCCACAAGGTTTAGGAACTTGTGGGCTGGTTGTGCATAGCACATGGCACTATAAAGTGTAAGCTGTCACACATTGCATAAGTTTTGAGGCTTTAATGCCATTTTTCCATAAGGGTTGGATTTTGTGTGGTGTTGCATCGTTTACTCCTAGGTCTGCAGGGTCTCTGTTCGGCAGCAGGCTGTTCGTGTAAATGTTTAGCACAGGAACCATCATGCGCTAGTGTTTATTTTATATAAAAATACAGAGGTTTTCCAAGGTGCAGCTGAAATTCTACTAAAAAAAAAACTATGGGAATGTTGCCCTAGTTCAGTTCCCATCCTTTATGAAGACTTCAGTCTCAGGCTGACATGCTATGTTAGCGTGAGGAAAATGGGTCACAGAAATGTGTGCTCTACCACCCCCCAACCCTTTCGTTATCAGCAGGCAGGGTACCCGGTGCTGCCTGCGATCGTTTCCACCGAACCATTCCCCACCAGGGTCGCAGGGAGAGCAAGAAACCTTCACCTTGCTTTCATAACGAGTTTTCTTTATTAAATTTGGTTTTCATTCATGTCTAGAGTTGACAAAAACATTTTCCAGGAAGACTGACAAACAAACAACTAATAAATATGTATATAACATGTGTGTTTCAAACACTGTAGGTATAAACAAATAAATGCTCTATTTTGGGAGGTCTGGTGAAACCAGCACTTTCAGCTGGCCAATTAGCAGCAAATGTGTTAACCAGTGTTGAACATCCACTTACTCTTAAATTATCAAATCCAGTGTTTTAAAATTATTGCTCATTAGCAGACAAAAAACTAACAAGATACAAAGGGTGTTCATTAAAAATCTTAAATCCCAGCAGTGCCTGTAAACTTCAGTACATGCAGCTTTGTAGTGTTTTCTTTTTTGTAGAAATGCAATTAAGACTGAAACTTTCAGAAATGAATTAAGGTGTTGGGTGTCCAATCTGGGATGTTACAGGAGCCAAATTACCAGCAGGCCCGACCTAGCCCCCTTCCTGAAATGCAGCTTCAGGCGGTGAACGCCGCAGTGCTGGTGATGAGCGTAGGGCTCCCTGGTTCGCGTCGGGGCGCTGATGGTCGGAGCTCCACGGAGATTTCTGCCCCTGACAGCACCCCAATAGCTAAGGGTATTTTCTGCCCTTCTGGTGCAGCACTGCCAGCAACACGGGGCACAGCACCCACCTTTAAGAGCCCTGCACCACTTTGATGCCTGGAGCTACCTCCTCTCCCAGCTGTAAACCCATTTTCTGGGTCCGCCGGGAGAATGGGAGCTGGGGCTGTCTCCACCCGAGCGGCAGCGGTCAGCCGGAGATAAGGAAGATGACCGGTGCATGGAGGAATGTCACAAAACCGTAGCCGAGGGAGGAATGTTCCTCCTTCCTCCTTGCATGGTCCTGGCTATGAAGGTCAAGGGAGGGAATGGTACCAGGGAAAGCTGGAAATGCAGATCTCAAAGTGGCGCTTGCAACTAGAGATTTCCTGGCTATTGGTAGCAGTGCTTTGGCAGTGGATTCCCCCTTGCCTAGACAGCGGTTCAACTTCTCATCAGGACTACATCAGTTCTTGCTCCTTGCCACGGCTGCTTCCTTGCCAGCGTCCACCGGGACCCCCTTTCCGCGCCGTTTCGCTCTTGGGGACGGTTGCGCTCAGCTCCAGCCGGCCTGCTCGCTTCTCTGAAGGGAAACAAGGAATGGCTCTACTGTACTAACCGCTTGGCAGAGGAGCCAGATGCCAGGAGGGAAGGAACCCACCATCCATGCTGCGTTTGCGAGGCTATCTCCTCAGGGCATCACAGAGATGTGTTGTGTTGCCTTCTGACTGTCATCCGCTCTTTCCCCACTGGGTCTCTTGGGATACACCACGCTGGCCATCCTGAAGAACTCATCTGCGGCATCAAGGGCTATCAGCCGGTCCTGCCAAAGCCAAGGAGTTTCACAGTCACTATAACGCTTATGTCAGTGGCATCTCCCTATCCCACATCCTTCCTCCAAGGTGCCTCTCTTAACAGTTCTCAGGCAACATCAGGCATGAGCTCTTACCCTTTCCCACTTCAGTCATCCAGCTGCAAGAGGACCCTGCAATGCCCAGGTGCAGAGCAACTTCGAGGGCTGGATTGACAGCACTACAGCACGGATGTTTCCAAAAAAGCTCAATAAGTGAGTTATAAGTGCAACCTCTGTCACGGAGGCCAACATCCATGGGAGCTTGCTGCGATGCAGCTCACCTCCTCTGGCCATCTTGACCCTGCTTGTGGAGGTGGGGGTGACAGCAGCCTCCGAGTTACTCACCACCACAAAGAGGTACCGCTCAGAAAGCTCCCAGCTGGTTGGGAAGATGTTTGTCTCTTCAGAGAGCTTTAGCAGGATCTCCCGGGCTTTGCCCATGTTCTGAGAATCACTGATAATGCTGAGCTTCGTCACCGATAACAGGGAGTCTGCTTCCTTCTGGAAACCTAGGGCAGAAATGGCCACCTTTGAGTCCTGCATGTTCTTTTGACCTTCCTTGTTCTACCTCTACCTTGTGCTGCTTTTTTGCCTCCTTGTTAACACAAATTAGTGTTTCCCTGAGGCAGTCTCATGTCTACACTTGCTGTAGGGATGAGCTTGCTTGTGGGGATGGGAGAAAAAGCCCTAAAAAAATCATATGTGTTTGTTGCTAGTTTTCCAGTGAAAGGATACTAACACTCACCACAGACCTCCCTGCACGTCAGTACAGCTCCTATGTGCTCCTGATGTACTTACAGCAAGTACTTTGAGGGTAGGCTGGGGGTCCTGTGGACTCTAGGGGTTAGAGCTATGTCAGCAGGTCTCTGATAATAGTAATAAAAAGCCTACTGCAGTAATACTGTGTGGATAATTGCTCCTGAGGCGTTCAGTATTTCCCATAGGAAGGGTATCCCAGGAAGGAAAGGGAGAGATATATATCAAGGGGATGATCAGGAGGTCTTTAAGGATGTCACGTCATTGCTGTCACGTTTGGCCCGAAGAGGTAATGTTAGCATCTTGACAAAGATGAAGGCTGATCCCCAATTCTAAATTTATAATGTTCCTCCTCTCTTGACCCCGGAGCGGCAGACAGGGTGGGAATATTGGAGATACAAATCACATCTGCTCCTATTGATAACGTCCTTGAGCATCCTCGAGCCAGGCAAGGACACGTGAGTCACGTGCGTCCTCCTCTCCCTAGCCACTGTCCATGTCCGTCCGCAGCGTCACCCACACGAGCTGCTTGGCCAGCGGGCTGGTGCCACGCGTGGTCACCCGGCTCCTGCCTCTCTATGGCATAGCCTGCAGCTGGGCCTTGCTGTGGGAGAGAAAACAGCAGGCCTGGGAGGGCCCCTGTTGAGCAACATCTTCTGTGAGGGAGTGCGTCTGATTTGCTTAGGCCCAAACAGAGTGGGTGGGTTGCCTCGGATCTGCTGGCACAAGGAAGAAAGATGTCTATCTGTGTTCAGATCTGAAAGGAATATTCATTCTTCCCTGCTTATCTTGGTTATGAAAACACCAGGTGAATTCCCAGGTATCAATCTTCCCTTTCCTTTATCCTCTGCAAGTCTGGTTTTGTGCAACTGCCTGAATCCTCAGCGATCATGAGACCCCTCATTTGGTACCACCACCTATGCCCGTCCTGCAACATTTTGCGTTCCACAAAGAAGGCATCTTTTTGTCTGCTGGCTTACCTAAGTCTTCCAAAATGTGTTTCCACCTGCTTCTCACTTCTTTTCGGGTTTGTCGTAAGGTATAAATATCGTAATTGAGCTTTTGCCATTCCTGCAAAGCAAAAGGATAAAAGATGGTCAGTTGTCTGTGTGTGGTGGAGTCTCCATTGCATTTCTAGGAATGTGGCGTTTTAGAAACAGGGCAAAATCCAAAGTGATGATGTTGGCATTGAGGGATCAGCGTGAAGGTTGATGGCCAAACTTGCATTACTTCTGGAAGACAGAGCACTGGCAAATGTAGAGTATTTTAGCATAATGTTTCCTCTCTTTACCTCTTTATCTTCCCGGCATACACAAAACAAGTAACCTCCTTGGTAGCTTCACAGACTTTTAGTTACTTTAAAGTCAGATTGTGGAATTTGGCTTGTGAGAATTTAGCTGATACCTTGTGGCCAAAGTGGTCTCCTTAGTAGGGGCGGGGAGAATACAGCACTGCACCTCTGCTCATGGCTGGGAATTATAACCCTGCCCTCAGCCGGAGGACAGCATAAGCTTCCAAATGTACCCTTAAATGTACACACAAATGTACAGTCCCGCTCTTTCAGCCCGAAACTTGTATGAGATAAACAAACCTTGACATCCAGGTTAGCATCAAAAACTGAGGTTGGGAAGACACCTTATTTGACCTTTGCAGCTTGGGAAACCAGCCATATATCAATAATTGTCTCCTGACAACTCTTGCAACACCTTGTTTGCATGCACTTGCACTGAAAATGGCATGATGCTGGCCCTTGGGAAACTAGAGATTTGAAAAAAGAAAAACTGTCGCTATATCTGGGACAGACACATGGTGGATTCTCTAAACTGCTTGGCCCTCTGTTAGGCGTTTAAGTAGAACAGAGAAGTTTTCCAAAGCACTTGAGAACAACTTGACTTTTTTAAAGACTGGGGAAAAGGCTTTTAGTGGCAGAGAAGAGGTATGCAGCTGCAGAGTTGAGGTTTCAGTTGGAAGCATTTGCCATAATAACTATTCTTAGTGACTACCTGTTCACGTAGCTAAGGCCTCGGTTAACTACACAGTACGTGTAGTTGGGCTTGACCTCAAGCTTTGTATGTGCATAATGTGACACTGTCTAAAGGGGAAGGTTTTCAGGTTGCTTATTAAAGTTCTGGCAATGCAAGTAAACGTGGCTGTTTATACAGGTACACTTTCCTGTGGGAACATCCATACTCTGGAATAAAAGGGCTTTTCCTAGTTTAGTTTAATAAGTTTACACATGTAAAAAGATGCTGTGGTGGAAGTGTCCAGACAGCAGGTAGTGCTGGTTTTGAGCACACAGAAATTATTTGAGTGGTGTTACAATCTTAACGTGTGTCACTTCCGAGCAGGAGATTACAGAAACGAATGCTCGTAGGATAAATAGATGTTTATCTGTGTCATCCCACTGGTGTTTTGCTACCCGACACGTTGGGTTCCAGCTGCGAGGAGCACCCACGGGTGCAGGCTGTGCTTTGGAAACACAGCTGCTCTCTGGCACGCGGGGCCTCGGAGAGTTTGTTTGCACCAGCCGGGGTCCTGTGTGAGATCCACACCATGGACCCGAGGACACGGAGATTTTCCAATGTTGCCCCTGAGCGCAGCCCACGCTTCTGAGTCAGCCGAGCTGTACGTGGCCTGCGCAGCGATGGCTACAGCGGCTCCTCGGAGATCAGGATTTGGAGGAAGGCCGTCCGCAGGGCTGCGATCCTCGTGAGCGCAGGTCAGGGGCGCGGGGGGATTTGGGAGCGCGGGCGGCTTGCTCGGAGCCGCTGGGCGGCCCGGCGCGGGGGCAGCCAGCCCCGTGCTCCTCAGCTCGTGCCGGTGCTCACGGGAGCGGTGAGCTGCTCTGCCACCTGCATCGCTGCTCGTGAGGGGCTAGCGCCGTGGATCAAAACACTGTTTCCTTCCTTACCCAGGAAAAGGGAGGAGGCAGGAACAGCCTCTTCTCTCGTGACACGGACTCATGGTCAGGGAGGGGAGTCCTCTCCCTGAGAAGGATTCCTTTCTTCTTCTCTAATTGGAGAAAGCTCTGTGGGAAGTTTCCCCTCAGCCTTGAAAGTTTTCAGCTTTTGGCAGGGCTCCCTTGGACGCGTCTCAGCCTCCTCGTGACCCCACAGCCTTAAGCAGAAAGGAGAGAGCAAACCAGTCCGGGCACACTGGTGGGAAAACGAGCTGCGTGCCTCTGTCCTGCTGCGTAGATAAGCCACGGGACACGTGCTTTGAGGGACACGATCGACACGTGCCTCCGTGGCGCTGACTTAGCACGCTGAGGTGGCGGCGAGGACCTCATGGCACCCAGAAGGAAGCCCTCATTCTTCTCTCTCCTGAATGTGGTTCTGGAGCAGGGACAGCCTGGACCAGGAGGAGGAGGCCACGTTGTGATGGTCATTGAGGAGCAACCAGAGACGATGTTGCAAACTCTGGGCGAAGATGAGCCAGTTCTGTTTTAAGGGACGTGCCACATTCCCCAGCAGCCTCAGAAACCACCTAGATGATATCAAGTTCCTACGAGGCCAGGAAGTGCTGAAGTGACTTCCAGAGAAGATATTTATCAGGGAAACCTCAAACTCAGCAGTGCATCCACTGCAAATGCCAAGAGTGCAGGAATCCTTGACATTAAATATAAGCCAGACTGGCACAGAGCTGAAAGCCAGGGAAGAAGGTGCCAACGGGACCAGGCAAGCACTGTCCAACTTTTCCTCCCTGCTCATATGGAAATTTCCTAATTAGGAGTAGTTTTATTTGCGTTGCCAAAGCAATCCTCTCTCCAAGCCATTTCCTTTATTCCCTTGGAGGTAATTTGTATCACCGTTCTATTCTCTAGTTATTTAGGAAAAAGGGTGAACACACAGTTACTGGGGACAAGCTGCAAAAACACCGGTCCAGCTTGGTAGCACTTCACATCAGGGCTGCGCCTCACGTGGCTCAGGTGAAGTGGCCCAGTTTGAAGCAGCTGAGCAAATACAAACACTTAGATCAATCTCCCATAAAACACTTTCCTCCCGCTAGCAGGGTTCGTGCTGAGGCGGCACCTTGGTTGTATCTATGCAGGAACTCAAACAACGACTTGTTTTCCTCGAGCCCCTCTGTTCACCTCCAGAAGAGTGAGGGGTTTTACCTTCCACCACCGCCAGGTTTGGCAACACTGCAGGGTGGAAGGCGTCCTGCAGGGAAAGCAGTATTTTTACATATTTGAAATATTGACCAAGTCTTTAAGAGGTTGGAGCACTCCTTTGATCTCCAAAGATTGCATCGGTTTTACCCATGTCCTTAAGCCAGACCTTCAGCTACAGCTTTTCTGGTTCTCTCTCCCACACTCCTCTCTTCCTCATGCTTTTTCTCCTCTAGGTGCGTCCAGGCACGTTGCCCTCATTGCCCGATGGCAGAAAAAGGCAGGAGCTGTGAGCTGCTCAGCCCTCACTTAGGACATTGCCTCCAAAATGTGTGCTCCCCACATGCCTGCACGTCTGTTCACATTTCTGAGCTCTCTTTTGCCCTGTCTCTTGTGCTGGTGAGGTCTGTCATAGCTGCAGTTTGTCCTTTGTAGGCACCCCTGGCGTGTTAGGAAGAGGAAAGGTGTTTTTTAGAGGTAAACCAGATTTTGTCCCTCTTTTCTCCTCAGTCCATTCACACCCGGCTCTTTTCTGTGGCTCCTCAGGAGCACAGGCCTGGCAAGGGCAGTGCCATTCGCCAGGCCCCTTGGAATGGGGTCCCACATGGACCCACTGGCCTGCACACATATCCCACCTCTCAGCATCGCCTCAGGGCCACAGCAGCACCCAGCTACAGAGCTGGGCACCTCCCGCTGGAGATTTGTCTTAGCCTAAACATCCCCGGCTTGGGGAGGCTCCAGGGAATTTCATCTTAGCGTGCCTGCCGCGCGGTGGCTTTTGCAATCGCAAGGTGCTCCAGCCGGCTCCTCCAAGCCCGGCGTCGTGATGAGAAGTCACAGGGAGCAAACGGCACCGAGCAGGACGAGCCAGTGGGCGGGAAAGGGGCCCACGCGCGCGATGCCTGGGCGAGCTCGCTGCCCCGGTTCAGCCGGAGGCAGGGCAGCTTGCGTCGCCCGACCCGCAGCCCGGCCTGCGTCACCCGCTGAAAACGTCTGCAGATCCCCAGGCCCGCAGAGGGACGTCCCTCGGCCAGCCCGCCCGGAGCACAGGCTGAGGAGCCTCCTCGGCATCGAGCTTGTGTAGCTGGTGTAGACGAGCTGCGGCAGCTCTTCCAGGGAAACGATGGAGGCGATCCTCCTCGATCCGCAGACCTGCCTCCCAGCCCCGCTGCGGGTATAAACAGACCCCTCCAAATGTGATTACAGGTTATATCCTGGTATCGCGTGAAGGAAGCAGCTAGTTCACAGCAATCAAACTGTAAGACCTTACTCATGCAAAAAAAAAGGTGGCGGAAAACATTTTTTTTCATGCATTCATCAGTGCTGTTATTCAAAATTGCTGGCAATTGTCAAAAAGGTTTGGTTCTACATGAGTTATTCTGCTGTAAAGCCTGGTGGGTGCTGGGCACTCTGCTTTCCCCACAAGCCAGACAGGGTCCCCACAGCATCGTGGCCCACTGCTTCTGCTCTGTGGCTTGCAGCACCTCATCTCCACTAGCTTCATCATAGTTAAGAATAAATAAGTACAGGCACGCAGAAGCGGGTGAGCCAGATTAAGGAAAAGCCAGTACCGGAAAGCAGCAAAGGTGGGGCCGTACGGATGCCAAAGGCGTGAGCGAGGATTACCTGCTCTGGGTCACCCTTGCAAAATCCCATCCTAGAGAAGCACGATGATGATGGGGGCAATGCTGAAGGATATAATAAGGGCACAGCCCTTCCATATGGTTTTCCCTTCCATTTTATTTCAAGCAAGGAAGAAAAGGACCCAAGGTTTTGTAAGATGCGTGTACACACATAAAGAGCAACCCCATCCTCCGTGCCCAGCACGGGGGCATCCCCGCTCACGCTCCTCGGGGGAGCGGGAACCGAGCAGCTCCCCAAAGCCGATTACGGCTTTTGCTGCTGCTGTTTTGCAATTAGATTTTTTCCTCTCTCAGGGCTGATCTCTCATTAGATGAAGCAGTTTGGCCTAGTTTTAAAATGCTCGCTGCAATAAGAGCAGATCTCTGCACCCAAACACAGCAGATTTCCCAGCTAAATGTTTCCCTGTTCTGCAGCACATTGTGTGGGAAGGGCTTGTGTTATTCCCTTCTGAAGTGATGCAAGGCCCTGCATGGGGTCGCAGGAGGCACAGGTGGGTCCCTGTCTGGGGCTGAGCTGTTAACTGCATTGCAAGAAGAGATGGGCTATCTGCCCTCGCGTTCTTACGAATACCCATCACTTTTATGAGTGTTGCAGGTCAAGGGCACAATGGGCCCTACCCCAAGAGGGAGGAAGGCGCCTTCAGTTCGGGTTGCTACAGTGAGAAAGGCCATGGGCTGTCACAAAAACGTGGTTACAGAGCTCTCTATTGTAAGTGGCAGCATTAAGCCTACACCCACCAAAAAACAAACAAAAAGCATTAAATGGGAATTCTGGTCATCTGTGTACACAAAGAATCGCATTATCTCCTTTTGACTTTTTTAAAAAATGTTAATTTTTATCCCAAGTGTGCCTTTGGAGCTTACGTCTCCTGGTGAAAACTGAGCTGTTCTTTAAGGGTGACCCATGGCAGGGGGAATTTTTAATCTGAGCCTTTCAGCTAAAGCAGGACCACTCTCAAATGCTGCTGAAGTCAAACATGAAGCTTCCAGGTTTTATAGAAAACGTTTTGGGTGGGGGAGAGGTGTCAGTATTTGCCTCAGCCTGGCGCTAATCCGTGGCTGTGGGAATCTCCTTTGTGTGGCCAGGCTTTGCAGCCAGGCCCCAACACCCCCTTACGTAACAGCGTCAACTTCCCCTCCATGCCGCTGGCCCTGTAATTACCCCACAAGCAATTAGAGAAGTATTAGACTTGACGCATCGTAAGAGCGGCGGCTCAGCACGAGAGGAGAAGGCCGAGGAGCGGAACTGGCCGAGGACCACAGACTTTTCCCGCTCTCCTTTATCCCATCCCCTGTTTGCTACAGCAGCTCTCTCCTCACCTCCGAGTCCGTGTCCAGCTGGTTCCTCACCACGATCATGTTGTAGAGGATGCGGTCGTCGTCCGCCTCGGTGTGCGTCACGTCGTGGGGGGTGCTCCACAGGTTCTGCTCCTCGTCCCGCGCCAGCGTGGCCCCGAACGACGCGTACGGGTTGTTGTTGCTGCAGAGAAGAGGGCAAACGTGAGGCAGGGACAGACGGCGGACGGCGCCCTCCCGTCGCACGCTCCCACCCCTGCCTTCCACATGGAGCTTTCGGGCACTGAAGGGTGGGTGTGTGCAGAGCATCTCCTGTGCCTCTTGGCCAAAGCAGCAGTTTCTACCCATCTTCTTCTCAGAGCCGTTGCAGATGAACAGTATTTCATTGTGGGCAAAGGAAGACAATTCCACTTGAACCCCAGAGAAGACTTTGTCACTGGCAGGGCGGTAGAACCCTGGAGCAGGTTGTCCAGAGGGGTTGTGGAGGCTCTGTCCTTGGAGATATCCAAAACCCAACTGGACTTGGTCCTGGGCAGCCTGCTGTAGGTGACTCTGCTTGAGCAGGGCTGGGACGAGAAGATCTCCAGAGGTCCCTCCAGCCTCAGCAATCTTCTCCTCGGCATTAGTCTAACATTCATTAGACATTCAATAAACCAAGAAACCTGAGCAACAGGTAACAGGGGGAAAGATCCTCTGTTACGACCTCTCATTCAGGACGAGCGAGGGATGCGACGTGGAGGGCGCGGGCTCAGCCGCACCAGGGCCAGCATGGGTTCGCTCAGGCCGTTCCCCCGGCCCTGCCTCTCGCTGCTACGAGCGCAAACAAGCAGGGCAAGACGGTGCAGTGGCACGAGGCGGGTACCCCGTGCCTGCCCTCAGCGGGAGCTCCTGCTCGCCCATCGCCAGCGCTTGGCATCGCTGTGCGAGCCCTGCTTGGCAGGGATGCCGAGACGCCTCCGCGCCTGCCAGCCGGCGCTCTTTGAAATGTCACGTTCGTTGGGCCGGAGCCGCTCGGCGCGGGGGAAACGAGGCGAACGCTCCTGACGTCAACATTTAGGGAGTTAAACCCCGCGGGAAGCTTGGCAGCCAAGGAAGCCAAAGTCGGCCAGCAGCCCTGAACGCCAAGCGCGATGTTCATTCGCAACAACGCAGCACGGCCAGACAAGCCCGCGCTTGCGAGATGCCCGCGCGGCCGCAAAGCCCCAAAGCCTCCCGGCCCGCAACAGGCTCATGGCTGGGGAGCAGCTTAGCTCTGGCGACGCGCTTGGGCAATGCCCAGCCGTGGGATGGGCTTTCCTGCTGCAAGCCAGCATTAATTGGATTGGCGTTTAAAAGGTTGCTAAAGAAAGGTCCCCTGCGCGGCGTGAGAGGGGCCGCTGCTTCCTAAGGCAATAAAACAATAAGCGGCTCCGACCTTTCAGCACCTGCACTGAGCCCTTGTTAGGTTAATGCCAATTTCCTGGGCTGCAGCCCCCTCTTCCCGGTCGGGATTATCCTGTTATTATTTAGGACTTCTTTGCAGCACGAAATCAGGACGTTGCGATTGCTGCCGCTTGCTCCCTGCATGTGAACAGCGGCAGCGAGAGGCGCCGGCGCCCTGCTGG
>NW_010587963.1:116841-138441 GCF_000705375.1 Tinamus guttatus
AGTCTGGGGGAGTGCTGGGCTTCAGCCGCCCTTTGCGCTTAAGAGCCTCTGGGGAGGAGTTTCTGCAGCGCCCACTTTTATTTTGCTTTTTTAAAATTATGATTTTTCTCTGAATTTTATTTCTTTTAGAAGCCTCTGTCACCCTGTTTGTTTCCTCCCTCCCCCCCCTTTCTGCTTCACCTCGGAGAAAACAGCTGCTGTCTTTCCCCAGGAAATGAAAATACCGTGTTTTGGTTGCTTGTTCTTTCTCTCTCTGGGGCAATGGGAGTTGGGGAAGGCCTCCCTGTCTCAGCTGGGCAAGCTGCATTTGTGTTTGCCCCCATTTTCCTTCTAAATCTTTCTTGTGCCTACCAAGTATGTTTGTCAACTTCTGTGAGCCTGTCCTCTTTGTATAGCTTACTAGAGTGTCCTGCTATAAAGCATTGCTGTGAAACAAGTTTCCTTTGCTTCTTAAATCCTACTACTCGGTCCACTGCTGTGCTGCTCATAATTTGTGAGTGTCATGTCACAGTTTTGTTTCTCCTTTTGCCCCGTAGCTGGTGTTTCAGTGCTGGTTTGTTGCTGGTGTAAATCCATTGCGTTCTTCTCCAAGCTTGGGAAGCCATAGGACTGTTTTTACGGATGCGGTGTTTAGACTGGCAGCCCAGAGGCTTTTCTCCCCCGTTGCCTGGGGCATGAGTAAAGGAACAAACTAAAGTAACCCCTGTTGTGAGAGACCTGGTAAACTTCACTTCAGGGCTTGCTTACAAGAAGGAAATGCCAAAATGCAGAACTGAAGCTGATGCGGCTGAATCTCTTAGTGCGTCTGTGCTTTGCATTGCGATCATTTTATCTTGGTGTTTTCTTCAACTCAGCCATGAACCCTGTGTGCATCTCAACTGATTCCCCCTTTTCATACTGTGAAAGCTGATGTTTCTTTGACATCTGTTCTTGTCTTGAGTAACATTGCTCATGTCATACCAGCGTGGTCTTCTGTTTGAACTATTGCACATGCAGACTGAATACTGGATGGTTTTTTACAGAGTTTTTGACTTAGATTAGTGAATCAGTATGAGAGAAGAAATCTTGCTGTATTAGTGGTAATAGTATCTTAAGGGTATGGATCTTGTCAGCACTTTTTTGGTTTTGGCCAAACTGCTGAAAAAGTGTGAGTTGCCTTTAACTAGGACAAGAGTCCAAATCTTTTGGGAAGCCAGAAGATCTGAAGAATAACTTTATAATTTTAGGGTCTTGTCCACCTTTCCTGTATTGTAGGTATCTTCCATAGTGGAGGACTGACATAGCAAAAGAAAACATTTCTCAGTCCTGGTTACTAACTATCTGTGTGTGAACGACTTTGTCCCTCATCAGTTTGTGCTGTCAGAGCCTCGGGTGTTACTCTTGTGCAATTGCACAGATAATAGCACTGCTTTGGAGTTTGGATTTGTTTCCTGTGTTCTGATACCTGACTCAACACTCACTTCCTAGTGTTACAGAGTTGTTTCAGTGATCCCTCGCCTTCCTCTCCTCTGGTCAGCCAAAAAGTAGCCCAGAATGGCTTGTCACTTGAAGCAGGGCTGAGAATGGACCCAGCAGGCTGCCTGGCCAGCAGTCTGGCAGGGTATTTTTATAGTAATTCTCTAGAGGGAGTGAGGTCAAGAAGTTGCTCTACTCTGGGAGATGGTGCAGTGAAATTAGGTGGCTGAACACTGTTTAATGAAAGTCTACACCTCTTCCAGTAGGACTGAATTTCCTCTTGGCCTTGCACTTGGTATTTACATAACAAACTTCCTCTTTAGTTCTCGTCAACAGTCATCTTTGAACACAGTCATGTTATTTAGGTATATACACTTTGTTTACTAAGAATATAATAATTTTTAAATACAGGTCTGACTGTAAGCTGTTTTTCACATGTCTTTTCTCCTAGTGTTTTGAGCTTTGGTAACTTTTTCTTGTAATGCTTGTGCTCTAGGCTGAAGAGAGCAGTAATGCTAACTCTGGCAAGCAAGCTGAAGCGGGACGATGGCGTCAGAGGACCCCGTGCATCCAATCCAGCATCTGATTCAACTCGGAGAGTGTCAGTTCGAGATAAATTGCTTGTTAAAGGTGAAAGGAACTTACATTTAAAATTTCCAGGATTTACACTTCTCAATTCTTCTGCCAGGACATGATAAAAAAGTTCAGTATAAAATCATTTCCGGAAATATTTCTAAATTGTTTTTTTTACCTTATGATTTGCACTGTGCACTGTATATTGGTATATCTCAGATCTTCACCAACTTCTTGGCTGTAGGACACTAGCTTTTGTTAAAATTATGCCAAAGTTAAAAAGCATTCTGCACACTCTATTGACAAAATAATCCATCCTTGGGGAACTACACTGTCTCTTCAGTTAAACACTGTGGTCAGGTGTTGGCACTTAAGTGTTCCTGAGTATGTAGGAGAAGGAATATCAGATTTGGCTTGACAGGAAGGTAATTCTTTGCGCAAAAACACAACTTCTTGTGACAGTAAAGAATGTCCTGAAAGTAACATCCGTGTTCTGGTAATCTTCGATGACATAAATCAGAGGCAGTCAACTGTGAAAGGCCAGCGTAGCCTTCCAGAAAGGCTGGTGGAGGGAGGCTCGAACTATCTGGCTCTGCAATGGTGGGAAAAGCTTTTACTTTACAGCAGTTCTGCATAAAGAAGGCTGTTAGCAAGACTGACCAAATATGCTGTTTTACAGTAAAATTGGGGAGAGGACTTTTTTCAGTTTTTCTCCAATACAAATAATCTTATATTTTAAAGTTCACAGATACCAATACTTTGCAAATGCTGTGGTTTAACTCTGGTTTACTCCCTGCAGTAACCATTGGGTGCTGTAATGTCCAAGCTGCCCAGCTTTGTCTAGTAGCAAGGTGTGTGTTGTTCATGTTGATTTTTCTATTAAAAATAGTCAACAGTGAAAATACAACTGTTGATGCTTAAGCTTGTGCGGTTATAGTTCATGCCATTCCATCGAATTATTCAAGTTTTGTGGTCTTATTTCAGAAGGACTTCAGAATGATGCTTGTGCATCTGCTTGGATGGCATTGCCCACCTATAGTGCTACAAATGGCTTTTTGTAATAAGTTGGAGGGGTTGCTGTGTGGCTGTACACTGAGGGAAGGATTCCTCTCAAGTTGTATTCAGTGCCCTGAGAAGCATCTCAGGCAGACCATGGACTGTTGTTGTCACACTCTTATCTCTTCTTCTAGGATTGTTCTAAGGATTGGGAGCATTAATGCATTTTAAACCCCTTTTGCTTGTTTGTTTCAGACTTTAAGTTTGGGGATTCTCATTTGACTAATTTGGGGGTGGAGAGAGGGCAGGTAGGCAGTACTGAACAGGAAGAATAAACTCTTCAACCAGTCTAAGCTGCAAAGCCAAACTGCTAAAATATATAATCTGTTCTTATATTAGCCTACAAGTGTAGATTAAAGGGAAAAAATACTAGCATAATATTAACACACTTGAGTTACACTAGAAAGTGAAGTACCAGAAGTATAACTCTGCCCTTAGTAAGAGCAGTCACATTTCTCACACTTTAAGAGTAAAACTTTATTTGCAGTCTTTCTCCTCCTGCAGAGGTAAGGGGTATGAAATTAATACTGACATGGTTATTGCCATTATCACCGTTAGCAAACAGCAGCTGACCAAGTATTGAACAAGCTGAGTCCCAAGCTCCAGGTGTTCAAAGCAAGTCGCTGCAAGCATCTGTCCAACAAATGTGAATGTTGTCGGGTCTGGCTGTGAGAATTGTCACGTGGCTCTCTAAAGAGAAGTGTACAAGCAGCTATTGGTCTGTTTAGAGTGACTTTTCTAGACCAAATTGGGAACTGAGGGTAGAAGTAGGTCACTTCAGTATAACCCCACTGAAAGCGAGAGAAAAATCAAGTAGCTGTATCAAAGATGGCTTTTCCCAGGTCTCTTTGTAGCCATGCTTTTTACGAGATGTAGGCCAATTGCAAAATTGGTCAAGTGGCTAAGGACAAAAGCTTCTAGGACTTGCAGCAGTTGTCAATACTGGGTCACCTGAAGCAGCATCTTCAGTGTTGAGTGAAGGGGGGACTTCTAATACTGGTAGTTTTAAAATTATTTTGTCTAGATCTGCAGGAGTGAAGAGCTGCCTATGACAGAGGCTCCCATTGCACACAAAGCAGTGCATGTCTTCTGCTGTTTTGTTGTATACAACTGTGGTAACCTGTTTATGTGCTTAACTTTAAGCCTTAAAAAAAAGCAGTTTTAGGCAGAAACTCTCCCTGAGACCTCAAACATAGTAGCTGCAGAATGGGTGGAAGGGTAGGGTCAGTTCTCTGGCAGCTGTGAATTAAATAGTCCCTGCTGTGTGCATAGAGTCTAGTGCAGAAAGGCAGAGTGGGATCTGTTGCAGGCTGTGTTGGTACACTGCTAGTCCTGCATCCTCAAATGTATTGTACAGAGACTTGTAAATTAAATGATGCCTATTTGTTTATGGAGATGAATGATTATGACTCCAACTGCTGATAAATGTAGATGGTACTTAGCAAATTCTGAAAACTAAATGTAAATTAATTCTGTATGTTTGCTTCCTGATATGGCCTTTATGTGGGGGGTAAAAAGTGATAATCTAGGTATAACTACTGAGGAGAAAACTTCACGTCCCAATTTGAAATATTTTTGCTAAAATTGCAGACGTGAGTTACTGACTGTGATTGACTGCTGTCCTTGGATGGAATGAAATAGGATGCTGCTTTTTGCACTTTTGTGAAAAAGTTACTCCTAAAATAATGGGGCCCTTTGTGACCTGAGACATCTTAAAAGAAGCTCTCTAAAATCACTAAGGGTAGAAGCCTCTGAGGGGTAAGGGTGGACAAGGACCAGTAATTTAGACTGCCAATTCCTGGAGAGAGGCTTTATAATCAAGAAGGGATGAACTGGAAAGAGACCAAGTGGTGACTAACATGCATCAAGACAAATTAAATGGGAAATGTGCAGTTGAAGGGGGAAAAAAGTAAATATTCTTGCAGAGAGGGGGAAATAGGCAGAAATCATGTGTATGAAGAGGTTCTGCTGCCTCTCCTTCAGGGAAGAGAGACTCAAATAAAACACAACTTTGTTAAAAGCTCAGTGTGACTCATTCTTGCATCTCGTAGCTGGATTTTCAGTATAGGCTCAGCTGGAGACTAGGACCTTAATTCTGCAGGCTTGGTATGTGAGTTAGAGTAGAGCAAGCATTGCACTTGGCTTTAGCAACTTTCAACTTCTCTGCTGAGAATCTCCTTTTGAGTTAAATTCCTTCAAATTGATAGTGTGCACACAAACATTTTTTAATGCTAAAACAACTTAGTTCCCCTCTACGGATGAACTTTAAGGTAGGAGTAGTGGCCGGTGCCTGCTCCTGTAATGCTCAGGGCCTTGTGCTGAACTTGAAAGGCCTCTCCTTTTTTTGAAAGTTTGAAAGCAGCTGAGGACAGCAAGCCAAAGTACTATATAAGGTTAACATTATATAACAGGCATTGAATTAAGAATAAATGCCAGAGTGTCAGTACCACTGACGTGTATGCGTATTGATCACAGAGGCTTTCACTTCAGCTGCTTTTTTCTTCCATCTAAATGTCAGTCAGTTTTATGTTACCAGTGGTGTTTTGTTTATTTATAAATGACATCTTGAAGTTACTTGGTTTACTAGGAAAAAAAGTTAGCGTGGTTTATCCCTCGGTGGTCTTCATGGTACATGGGCTTTACAACCAGATTTTTAAAAACTGAAAATGTGTCAGGTGGCTTTTGTAGAAGCCCAAGGCAGTAAAAGGAAGAGTGAAACTTACTGTATAAAAACACAGATAAGTGGGCAGACTAAATAAAAACAAGGGAAATCAATATATTAACTTATTTCAGACCTGCAAGTACAGTAATGCTCGTTGTCACAATAGTAGGTGAGAAAATTAAGAGGAGAGGAAGAAGATAGCACCTTTCTTAGGATTTTTTTAATCATCTTTAATTTGTTAACACTGAAATTATGAGTTTTTTTAATGCTTCTGTTTATTGAAAAGAAAATACTAACCATATTGTATAATGATGCTTTTGAGTCCAAATAAATAAATCCCATATTTTAGAAGAAGGCATTGGAAACTTTTGTGGTAAATAAGTGATTAGTATTTATTAAAGGGAAAACTAGTGGTTTACAATAAAACACTTGCAGTGTAACTGTGATTGACATACTAAAGCTAGCAAGATACCAGGGGATTTGAAATTAATTCAAAAAAGTATCACCAAGATACTTCTAGGACTGGCAAGGGAAAGCTTGGCTCAGTGAATTATTTCAGCTCTTAGGCTCTGCTTTGCAGTATACCTGAAGAAGGAAGTAAAATGATGTATTTCAGTGTTTGTTTTCCTCTATTTCTAACCCCAGTGGCTTGTTCTAGCTATTGATGCCAGGGTAATAGCTTTTGCAGCATAGATAATAATGCATAGAAGCTGAAGCATGTGATTTGATGTTATCCTGATGAAAGTAATCATTTGAAGAGGAAGGAATCCCTGAATCTCTTAATATATTTAATAACTGGTGATATTAGGTGAATTGTTTGACTTACAACTGCGAGATTGGTGTTTTTATAAGGTATGGAGGAGCTAAGAACAAAAAGCTATGAAGATGGATGGGTAAGAATTGTGTTGCTAGAATTAGAAGACAGAATTTTGTTTTATTTTATCTTTTAAGAGTTTCAAGGTCTGTCTTCACCTCAAACAATCTTAAGATGTACATTGAGCCGGGAGCAAGCAGTGGAGGGGATTTTTGGATGAAGCCAACGCAAAATAACATTGCAGATGAGAAAAACACTAGTTGCTTTTGAGGAAATAATGCTTTCAGTTTGCGTGCTTAAAAGCAAGCTGCAGTGGGAAGCATCTGGCTTGGCTCTTGATGGCAGGACAGCAAACAAAGCACTTCTATATTCTGACTTGTTGCATTGAGCTGGGGGCAGGGGAAGGAGCAGAGCAACTTTTGATTATAGCTTGTGTGTTATGTAGTCTAATGTTCCTGTGGTATGTCATAAACTGTATGTTTGTACACATGTCAAGGGTGTGCATTCCCATTTCTGGCCTGAACTGTCATGGGTAGGGGAAATTAATCATTTGTGAAATCACCAATGTGTAGCTTTGGCTGTTCGTTTTTAGCTTTTTCCCCTGTTTTTGTAGGGTTCTCGAGCTGTTTCTGCAGCATCACCAGTTTGTGTTCAACTTTTCCGAAGTCTGTGCAACGCTTAAGTTTACCCGCTGCGTTCTTACTCTTTCTATAGCTCAATGGCATTTGAAACTCTGGGAGCAGCTGAAGGGTGCATGCAGGAAGCACTGTGCAGTGTGACTCCTGGTTACCTGTGGCTGTGTTGTCCAAATTGCAGATTATCCCCTCTGGATGGGAGCCAGCTCAGGCCCTGTAGAATTTGTTGGCTTGGGCAGGTGCTAGGTCCAGAGCACCACTCTGCGAATACACATGCCCCTTGGGCTTGCTTCTGCACTGGATCTAGCAAGGCTTTAGAGGCATGGAGCAAGCTTGGATCTGTAATGGCTGTATTTGAGTCTGTCCCCAGCAGAAGCTCTGGCACGTGTCTGCGCTCGCACCGTGGCCTTTTGGACCTGCCTGGGACAGTTTATCGGCGTGGGTGCTGGGTCTTGCAGCCCTCTGGCACTTGCTCTGCCTTGGCAGCCAGCCCTCTTGACAGAGAGAGGAATTCAGATGCTCTGCAGTATTTCTGCAGCACTGCTGGGCCAGCACTGACCTGAGTCAGCAGGCGTTGATTTCTAATGGAAGTTTTTCAATTTTTTTTTTTTGGGGGGGGGGCACTGTGTTTGTGTAAGGTGGACTGTTCAGTTGTCTCTCTCTGCATCTTAAGGAATGGTGGGGTGGCCGTTACAAATGGAGAACACTAGCCATGCTTCTCCTTAAAGTATTGCTTGCGTGAAGTGCTTAAATTCGGATTTTCGTAAGTCTTTCTATAGAAACTGTTGCTTACTGGAAGCGGAGGTCAGTGCATGCGTGGGATTAGGTTTGTTTTAGTTTAGTGAGGTTTCTGAAGCCCTCTGAAGTTCAGTGTGATTGAACTCTAATAGTTGCTTCTAAATTTTCCTTCTTTACAAATCCGTTAAGACATCCAAAAAAGTTGGCACAGTGCACAAGACGCATTCACTTATGAGGAGTGTATTTTGACGAGGCTATTGCTTTTTGTAGGCAATATATAAGGCAGAATACCAGGATCTTGATGAAATTCAAATTGTATGGTAAAATGCTCTTTTAAAGCAGCAAAACATAAAAATGACATCAATGTAAAGACTTGTCAAAGATGCATACCATTTGAAAAAAACTTGCAAATGCTCTGGTTTTGGCCCTGTAAAATGTGCTTGTTATTGTTGATCACCCCTATTAACATGGTGCAGGTGGTAACATCTATTTCCTGACTTTGCTGCTGATTAAAATTTTAGATGGTTGAAGCAGTTAAGGATAGAGCTGTTTGTTGTTTTAGTGGTTTGTTGCTGAGTTAAAAACCTTTATTTTTGGTGGGACCTTGACTCACAAAATTTTCATGTACGCTATAGCCTGTTTGTTTGCACACCTTGAGAGAGCTTGCTGTTCTGTACTTGTGCCTGGGTGCATCTTCGTTTTTGTGCATTTGTAAGAAAACAGTTTTTGTACCAAAACAAAGGGAAACACTGAAGTCTGAATGTTTTGCAGGTAATTTTAAAACCCGTGTGAGTAGTGAACTTCCTGCTGAGTGCTGCAGAGGTGAAGCAGTGGCTCAGTGGGGCTGCTGCTGCCGCCTTTGCTCAGATTTGGTTCTCTGAATTCTCCCCTTTCCCCTGCCTGCCCTTTGCTCAGGTGGGATTTGTTAAGTCGAACGGTTCACAAGGGAAATGATAAGGAAAAGGAATCAACAGCCCTCAAAAAAACAGGCCTGGTCCTAAACTTCCCCTGCAGTGTGAGCTGGTGATTCCTCCAAATACTTGAGGCTGATGAATATGAAGGTGATGAGCTGGGGAGGGAGGTGAATTCTGATGTGGGTGCTTAACTGCAACACAAGGTTGCTTACCGTCTGCACTGGTAGCTGAAGCATTTTGGGCTGCTTCAAATTCTATGTTCTTCCTTTCTGCTTTCTTGCATGCACATACTTTGGGGAAAAATTGTAAATTGTGATTTGTCTTTCTCTCCCACCTCCTGAAAGTAAAAATCTTTGCATATATTGAAACTGCATTTTTTGCTTGTTGGAAGGATTACACTCTGAAAACTTTAAATGTAAGTAGGTCCTCAGTATAATGTGTATATTAGTACCAAGTTTTTGGTTAAGTCAGTTACAGTTACTCAAATGCTGCTGAATGTAGAATTTTAAAGTGCAGTTATGAACTTTTGATGCAGAAAGCATGATACTCTTTGCTGGGCTCCTCAGTGAACTGTTACTTGGTGCAGCAGGCTGCAGACATGGGGATACACAAGTGCAGGCTGCTGTGCCAGAAGCTGGCTGGGAGGGTTTATCTTTTCATATTGCTTTAATGCTCCTAATGCCGATTTTTCCAGGCAGAGCAATGTCTGGTGTGAGCCTGGCCTTGCACAGGAGAGCAGGGAACAGGTCAGTGAGAGAGGGAAAGCTGATGAAGGCTGCAAGAGGAGACAGAGTAGGAATCCGGCAGCAGCCATGCAGCAGGATTTCGGCAGATTATGTAGGGAGAGGATGGAGCATCCCAAACACTTGAGAAATCCTTGCCTGGAACCATGCTGTCACTGTGTAATCTGCTAAAGTGGGCAGCTTTGCCCTTATGCGTTTGAAGAGCCCTGTGTAGACTGGCTTGGTGTGGGGGTTGGATAAGGTTGTCTCTTGAAGCACCAGCCATCTGTGTACGAGAAGCCCTGGTGCTTTAAACTTGGTGGAGCTGAACCTTTAATCACAGCAGGGTGTTTGCATTGTCTGTAGGGCAGATGAGCATTTTTAGCAATGAATCACTGGGTAAGGTGTGTGACTTAAAGGGGAATTTCAAGGTAAATCATCTGTGCTCCTTAGTTTTGTTTTTCAGGATAAAATTTTATTTACTAGGTAGTTTAAATTAGAAGATCTGCCAATTCAGACTTCAGGAATGGCTTTATACTTGCATAAATAACTGTTTTTTTTTTCTCTCTCTCAACAGAGGTTGCAGAACTTGAAGCTAATTTACCTTGTAAGTATAGTATTTAATGGCATGCATTTTGAGGAGAAAAGCTTTGCTCACTGTGATTGTTTCAACTGACATATGAATGCTAATGACATCCCTTTTCTTTAGGGAAAGCCATACCTTGCTCCTATCTCTTCCCTTCTCTCATAGCTTCCAAAACAAGAGTAGCTCAGTTCTCAGGAAACCCATTAAACCAGTCTATTGTCTTTTCATTTCACATGAGATGTAATCTGAAATGCTTGTTAATAGTGGGAATGGTCATAAATACTAAAAAACAGAATCCATGTTCCTAAAAAAAAAAAAAAGAAGATACTCTGCTTTTAGCCCTGGGATCTCCCTTTCATGTTTGTTTTTGTTACAAGCAGACATTACTAATGTTCCCTTTAAAGTAATAAAATAATATTTTAGGCCAGTCTAGTGTCTTTTCATTTCACGTGAAATGTAATCTGAAATGCTTGTTAATAGTCCTTTAAAGTAATAAAATAATATTTTAGGAAATAGTAAAACAGATTTTTAAAAGTACATGGTAAGTAACATGTTGCTTCTGAAGCTGAGGATAAAATAGTTAATTTCTTGATCCTGAGAGAGAAGCTACTTCAAGAATGGGCAGCAAAATGAAAAGCCTTTTATAAAAGGGAATGAAGTTCCCAAGGCTCTGCAGTTGTTGCTGAGAGGGGATGTTGACAGTAAAACTGAGCTGTTGCCGAGCTCTCCTTGCCTTCAAGCATAGACCAGGGCAGCAGCATTTTGTGTCTGAGCGATTTTGCAGTGCATGCTTGGGATATGGACAAGCAAAATAAATGATTGCATGGTGCGCTTAGAGGCATCTTTAGAGCCCATTGCTCGCTCCGTGAAGCTTCTTGTGCTGCGTCTTCTTGTTTGAGTAGTGCAAGATGCTTCCCAAGCAGGGGAAGAGGTGTGAGCAGCAGTCTGAGAGTATGTGTGCAGGTTCTCACTGTGCCGGCTTACCTGCGCGCTCGTCCTTCAAAAGAAAGCAGTGAATATTCTCCGTCACTATACTGACAGGTAACTCGAGATGTTTCTGGTGTTCCCAGTCTGAGGGAAGCTTTGCTCACCATTTTTGGTTTAGACCCCTGAATGTTGTGTCTTTTTGGTCTCTCTGTTTTTGCAAGGCCTTTTAAATCCAGATCAGCTCTTAGATCTCAAAACCAACCACCAAAAATTCCTCCTTTTCAGTATATAGGTTCTGATGGGAAAAACTAGGAGCAGAGCAGAACAGAATCTTCAAAGGGGGAAGACATGAAGAAGCATTACTCTTCCTTTAGTTATCCTCGTCTTTCTTGGACAGTCCTACTGAAAGCTCGCACAGAGTTATTTTAGCTTTTTGTTATATTTCATTGCAGAGACTTTTTATTGGATAATGGATGCTAGAGGAGCACCTCAGTGTTTAGATATTACAATGCAAATACTTAACTACACTTTGTAGTTAAAGTGTAGTTAACATCAGTTATATAGTATGTTTTTCATGCAGATGAGGTGTGCATCTCTAGTGCTGTTTATTTTCTTGACGAAGGCAAAAAGGACAGCCAGCTTGCTAGATTCAGAAGCTTAAGGCTGCCTAATATGGATCTTAATGCATCCATGGACATAGGCCTATTCTAGTGCCAGCTTGACAGCTTGACTCTGCTGTGCTCAAGAAAGGCTATTTTTGTGCCTGAGAAGGGTTTGTGTCATCAGTTGCAAACGATGGGCTGCTGTGTTGTAAAGTTCCATCTGCTGGATGGAAACCATTGACTAATTTCATTACCGCTGCCAGACAACCTCTGATGTTGTTGTCCTCTTCACATGTGTTCATTCTAGTTATTCTCCTTCGACTCATAGAGTGTGAGAATGCAAACAGTGTTTAATTTGTAAGGCTGCTCCACCAGCTTTGTGTGTAACTGCTTACACAGCATATAAAACACATACAAAGAAAGCTTGCCCTGGTAGTTCTCTTTCACATTTGGAAGGTGCTCAAGGAAAGCAGTTAAGTGTTGGAAGGCTGTAGTAGAGTAAGGGCAAGCACTTAGTATGTTTGGAGATACCAGATTTGAAGCTCTTTAGGATTGCATAGGATAGAAGTGTATAGTAGCTGTGCATGCCTCGGCAGGCGAGCTGGAATGCTGTGTATGCCTGCCGGGTCTTTGCGTTCCTGGCACTGTCAACAGCTGGTTCTGGAGTGGTCACTTCATCAGATTCAAGTAATTCCGGGCTGATTGTGCTGCCCTGAAAAAGAGAAGCATTGCCTGATGGATTAAAATGTGCCAGATGCCAGGCAGAATGATAACTTCTTTTAGAGCACATTTCTCTAACAAAAAACTATGCAGCTGTGCTACATGGACCTCTCCTTTTCATTCTAATACAATAGGTCCCATGTTATTAAATGATTTTGAGAATTTTTTGAAGGGACAGTTTAAGGATCTGATAGCCTAATGTGATTTTGGAATTCATTCTTGGATTTAATGAATTAGGCTAATTAGAGCTAGGAATTCATTCTCACAGCTCATGGAATGAAATGCCGTTGGTACAGGTGAGTTGCCATAAAGGAGTCTGAGCAGTAACCCTGTGGGAAGGGGGCCCTTAGCATAGGAGCTCAATTAACTGGAATGTAAGAATTAATTGGGGAGCAAGCTTAGAGTATATGAAAGATGATATATTTGTTTTAGTAATGGTAGAAGTAAAATTGTTTGATGCAGACGTATTTTCTTTGCAGGTACATGTAAAGTGAATTTTCCCGACCCAAACAAGCTTCATTACTTTCAGCTAACTGTAGTCCCAGGTAACTTTCTAAACTTGTTTTTGGTTTTGAGTGGTTGTTCAACAAACCGAAGTCAAAGATTTTACTCAAAAATTGAATAAAATATTTTGACAATAGTATTTAAAAAACTGTGCGTGTAATATAGCGACTGTAGCAGCAGGGGAGAAATTAGGTTGGATTTTTGACAGCCAAGTTCCATTGGAAATAGTGGTTAAAATTAAGCAAATACAGGAATTGTTCAGGTCCTGCTTGTTCACTTTGATTGAAAAAAAATTTTTCCTCTCAGCCAATTTTGCCCCTGATTTTATTTGCTGAGGGAAAAATCTCAGTCAATGCTTGGAGAAATTACTGTATTACAGGCCCTGTTATGTTGCAGATTCATTCTTTTCCAATTGCTTGATTCTCTAGATTTAAAAGGAAAGATGACAGATTCAACATCGGTATAAAAGTTCAGATATATGCATGCTTGAAGGCATCAGATATGTGTGAGTCTTAGTCCTTGAATGCTGAATGTGGAAAATAGACTTTTTGGTACTGATACCACTTAGGTATACTGTGGAGCTCCTACTGGCATGGTATTAAATATAAATGAAGACTCAGGAATACTTTTTCAGAATTCATTATTTCCAGGTGAGTTTCTTAATAGCTATCTGAAATGATGGAGCTTGTTGCACATACAATTAAGGCTGTCAATTTTAGAATGCGAAGTTGAGTTTTGTGGATGAAGGTCTGTGGAAGATCCACTAAAACTTCAGGCACATCTCCTATCACTGCTACATCTTCTTTTTGAGACTTTGTGCTGCGTTTTTAAGCATGAGTATTTACCTATGCAGGAACTGTAAAATGTCCAAGCTGCTGCTGCTGGGATCAGCACTTTCCTGCCAACTGGTTTCTATAGGTCTGCATTTTCTGTATTAACAGCAGAATTATGATGCAATGCTACTTGTGCTGTCTTAACTGTACAAATAATGGCTTTCACTTGAGGGATGCAAGCTTGTATATAGGAATGCTCCCCAAAATCCAGTCTCTTGATACTAAATGGGCACTAGATGTCACTCTTGTTATTACTTTGCTGGAATCAACTAGCTCTTACTGGCAGAAGAAATTCTGGGTGGTCTTTGTCAGGATGCCCCTTCATGTAACTTCTGTGATGGAAAAATGAGGGAGGAAAATGCTCTATTCAGTATAATCAAAATAATAAATGAAAGTGGGAGTATGGAACTGCTAACACCTCATTCTGTATAGGAGATATGTTCCCATGTATGTGATGAATGCTGGTCTGTTCATCCATACCAATTATTTGTTCTCTTTTATGTGATACACCTTCCTGTAGTTCAGAAATGAGTTGACTTTACAAGGTCATTCTGATGCAAGTCAAGAATGTCTTAGATGTGAAGCAATGGTAGCTTTATATTAATATAAAAGTGCCTTAATCTAATGAGTTAGTCTCTTAGTCTCCTAACTGTTGGAAAGGTGGTGTAAGGCCTTGCAGTGCATGGATTTTGTGCTAGCTTCATTGCTGAAATGATCTTGGGAATGAGATGATCTTAATTAACATGTTGTTACTCTAAATATAGCTGCACAGCTGAAGTCTCTGCAGTTGCAGTCTGGCCGAAGTAAACATCTATTTTCAGCTGTGCATAATTCAGGTACAGAATCTTGTGATCAGCTGCAGCTTAGCACAGCTCGCTGAAGGCAGGATATAATGCATAACAAGAAAATCTCTGCAGCTTTCTGATTAGTTTTATTATTGTAAAAGTCTTGCTCTATTGTGTTCTAAATCTTGGTTCTCTCTGGGATAGCAGAGGCAGCCAGGTGGTTCCCATTTTGTTTTTTTTTTTTTTTTTTCCTGACTCAGATGAGTAAAAATTCCAGCTAGAAGCACCTGTTATAATATCTGAACATTGTTACACAAATCTCCACATTTATAGGGGAGCGGCCTTTTTTTCCTTGTGCCTGGAATCCTCTCTAGTGCTGAGTAGTTGAGTTACTTCTAGAAACTCAGCTTGTACATCTGGCTCCTACGGGAGCGCTTCCAAATAGCTCTGCAGCTCTCTGATTGCAGAGCAGGCGCGGAGCCGAGCCCGGCTGCTGCTGCCAGGGAATACTGAGCGCTGCCTTCAGCGCTCGCTGCCCGGCCCTGTCTGGTAAGCAGGGCAGGCAGGTTTGATACTCTGCGTCGTGAGGAGCTGCTTGAAGACCCCCTTCTTAGGGTTCACCCCTAAGGTGGATCATTTGCTGTTGCAGTGCTTGCATCCTTTGGAAAACTGGTAACAGCGTCGTAACCGTGATGTTATCCTGATAAAATATTTTATGCTCAAGTTATTTCATATTTTGATTAGGACAAGAGCTTGCATTCTCTAAATGTAAATTATGAAACCAGGACAGTTTCTCACAGTAGCTGCTGGTCAGGGTACTGTGCAGGTACCAGCTGAGCCTGCTTTTTAACCTAAAGAATGACACTTGTGGTTAGTGCCCATATGTCTTTTTATAGGCAAAGTCTCTCCCTGGGGACTGTTTTATGCAGTCGTGTTGGCTGGTTGTGAATGGATAATGAAAAAAACCTTTTTTTAGGTTCTCGCAACTTAAGTGAGAAATGAACTTTCCCATCAATGTTGATTAGAAATCCTTTTAAGGGATGTAGAATAAAGCTTCAGCTCCCTTTTTCTCTGCCTCTCATCATAATCTTGCTGTATTTGTATCACAGGATTAGTCTGACAGGCAGTGTCAGATGAAAATGGATTTGTGGCAGATCCTGACAACGATGACTGCTTGTTTCACATAATAAATTTTGTTTAAACTGATGGTCTGAGCAGTTTAGATTTCTTTATGTGATAGCTCTGCTTGCAATGTGTATTGAGTAGAGGCATAGGATCATAGCAGAAAACAGGAAAGACTTGGTTTGTCCCTTGTGATGGTAAAACCTACGTGTTCCTGGAGCAGATGCTGCTGACTTTCTCTGCTGTCTGGAGCTGTTCCCTCCTTGTGCTGTCTGAACCAGTTCTGTTCTGTAAAAACGTTGTTACGGCACCAGTTGCCTCTTTGATTGTAGCCGGTAGCATGGCAGATCAAGAGCTAGGAAAGACCTAGAAAGGCAGGTGGAGTCTGTGGACTACACTGATATTTGGAGTCCAATATTAGATGCGTGACACTGGTTGGGGGGAAATGTGTGAATTTGGATAGCTTGCACATGAGGAAAGCTAGAAGAACATGTGGAGTTAATGTGACTTCCCTATAGTTTCCAAGCAGTTGGGGTAATCTGGGATAGTGTGGTTAATTTCTGCATTCTATTCTTGAGGGCGCTGATAGAGGCTTTTCTGTTCTGCTTGCCGTGGCAAGGCAAGTGTTGGTGAGCCTGGCTGAGCACTGCAGTGCTGCTTACTTGAGGAGCTGCCCAGTGAAGTGCCTCCTTGTCCTTCTTTTTGCTTAAAGGGATAAAGTGGAAGTAGTAGAACTTAAAGATTTGAATTTAAGCAGTAGGAAGACTGGAGCAGTGGCACTTACCTAGTCCCTTCCTGCACAGGTCCTTGTCAGTGACCAGGTTGAGTTGCACTCTAAAGCTGTTTCAGCTGACTACTTTATTTACAGCCCTTTCCTCACTACTGACTTTGCTGAAACTTCAGCTTTTATCAAATATTTTCATGTGAGTAACAAATAGAAGGTTTTCATGTCGGTATGACTGTTGATGGGAGAAAAGGGAAGACAACCGCGTGAGAAAGCCAGGTTGCTTCATTTGTGAAGCCATAAGATGCTTCACCGTGAAGGCTCGCAGTCTTGTTAATGCGTTGCCTGCTTTCTGGACAGGTGCTGGGGCTCTCCAGGGATATGAATTTTTAATATGAATTTGAGTGATTGGTGATGAGTTGCATGCTTTGTTGCCTTAGAGATTTTAGAGATTTACAAACATAAAGGGAGAAGTGTAAAAAGGGGGAGGAAGGGATGCTTTGCATTTGGTAAACGTCTCCTAACTTTGTAACAGGAAAAAGTAGGCTATCAAAAAAAAAAAAAAGGATTTTTTTTTTCCTTTTTTGTTAGTGTTTACATCAATTGATGCCAAGGTAAACCAGGAATGTGAAATGAAGAGTTAGGAATTGTAATGCAAGACAAGGAGTATTAATCTGTGTTTCAGGCAAGGGGAATTGGTTTGTGTAGTGCATGTAAAATAGCTGTAGGTAGGATGCAGAGTCCAAAGTGCTCTGAGACTTTCAGTGATTTTTTTTCTAGCCTTATCTAGAACATAATAAAATTGATTTAAAAAAAATAAAATATTGCATGCAGTTACAAAACACCTGGGTATCAAAGGCATGCCTAGTCCTGCCTCTTCCCTGACTTCAGGGATCGTTTAACCTTTCTGTGGTCAGTTCATCCCAGGGCTTCCGTAGGAGACTTTCTTTTTGCCGTGGTGAAGGGTGTGTGTTTGTTTTTGCTCTCTCCTCTTCAGAAGAGGAGTCCCACCAGAGCTGGGTAGAAGCAGGGCTGCCCTGAGCTCGCCCCTCTCCTGCTCCCGCACGCAGAGCTAGTGCAGGAGCCGCTGCTCTTATTTCTGTACCGCTCATGAGCGAAGTCCCCGGGGTCTTGCCGCACGGGTCCTGCGCGGTGCAGAGGTGCTGGCCCTGGTGCCTTGGCATGCAGCGAGGTGGGAGCCTGGCTCTTCCTCTTGCTGCGTGCCTGCCAGGAGGCTGGGGTCTTGGCCACGCTCTCACCTCAGTTTCTTTTGGACAATTGTATTACAGTTCAGTCATTTAAATATGAGGATTTTCTTTGGTATAAGGCATATGTAGATTCTTACATCGATAGCCATCTCTCTGCCTTTTTTCCTTTCTGCATGTGCACTTCCTTGTTGGTAAAGTGTATTTTGCGTGACAAAATTGCTTAATCAATGAGACCTACTCCAAAATTGCATTGGGATGAAATGGAGAATGTCCCTGAACCATGTGTGCTGAGCAGACTGTTAAAGGTAGATCTGCAGTGGCCAAGGCCTGCAGTTTCATGCATGTATGTGGGATGGCTAAAGATCTGGGTGGGCGAGGTGCTAGAAATCAGTAGCTCATTGTGGAGACAGCTGTAAATGTTACTGTGTGGGATGGAGAAAAACAGCCATAGCTGTGTTGTTGTTGTTGTTTGTGCTGCTGTTGGAGCCAAAAACTCATGCTGATACACAGTGCTCTGAATCTTAGTGGCCCACACAGAGGTTCCTGGGAGAAACCAAATCACACTGTGTTCTCCAGTGTCATACAAGTGAGAATTTGTTATTTAGTGGAGTAAGTCCCTTCAGCAGCTGAGAAGTTGCAAGGGGAAGGGGAGGAGGAGTTGGCTGCAGGCTTGTGGTTGTTGCAGTTGTGTGAGCATCAGCTCCGAGCCTCTGGGAGGGCAGTGTGGAGTGCAAGCGGAGCAGGGGAATAGAGGGTGTTGGCTGGTGGGAGCATGAGCCACATGGGAGTTCTGTAAGCAGGACCCTATGTTGATTTTAAAAAAATAATAATAGTACTGAAGAGACTGGTGTGTGAGGGTTGGCCTTAGTGACCCTTGGGTCTTCTCCATGGCTGTTAGTGCACAATCTGGAGATCTAGAGTGCTTGAAGTAATTTGGACTAGAGCGTCCCTCAGGTGTCCATGACCTTCAGTGTGGGCAGGTACCTGCCTATGCCCCTCCATAATAAAGGTACAATAATTGCATGCCAGACCGACCCGTTTCACATCATTTGTGAGTGTCTTGGCTTCTGAGCACAGAAGACTCAAGAGTTTCAGGTTGACTGTTACCTATTTCAGTCTCCCATTAAGTGCAGCTAGCTATTTTCAGATTTCGTGTTTTAGAATTTGACAGTTTGAATAATTCAGTGTTGAATCCGAAGTTAACGGAGGCAGGCAGGTTTTCCAAGCTGATACATCCAGGATAACTGCTGCTCAGAGGAAATAGCCAGTTCCCTTCTGCAGTATGCTGAGGTGTCGCATGTATCACTTTATCTGCACCCGCTTTCATCTGTGATTTTTACTGCTTGATCTGGCTGGATGCAGATTGTCTGGTGCCTGGATAGCTGCAATTGGCCCTTTAGGGGTATCTTACAGCTGCAGGGCCCCTTCCTACTTCATTTTTTGTCTGACAGTGATTTCACCCTTACTGTGGTGCCTGTGAGTCTGGCTGAGGAGTTCAGTTTGTTCTAGAAAGGGAGGCCTCTCTCTAGCTCTTTTCTTCCCTTCCTCCATAGTTAGGGCTCAGAAGAAGTCTGGTAATTGGAAGGCAATAACTCTTTTGGAGGAAGAGAAGCATGGTGAGTGCAAGAATAACCTTTGGTATTTACCCAGTAATAGATAAAGCTCACACTTGGAGAATAAGGTGAAAAGCAGCATATTAGGAGTTGCATTTTCATGCATGCTTTTTTACAAAACTCAGTACTTGATACTGTACTAATTATTTGACCAACCGATCTCTCCATTGCAGTAATGGTATATTACCAATACAAAACCAGTTTTCTGCTTTTTTTTTGGTGCATGAGTTTTTCTCTTTTTCACTCATTTAGCCTAAGAGATCCTTTAGAGAGCGGAGTAAGACATCTTTATTTTACTAGCTGGAATTGTATTCAGGGATGACTCAGAAGATGTCATTCTGCTTGCTATAGTTATTGTTGGCAAATGACTTCAGTGTTGGCCTTTAGGAAGGGATATTAATAATGAGAAGAGACTGGCTTTCATCTGGTTGAAGAGAGTATAAAGAACATATGAAAACAAGAAATCTGGCCATAAATCCTTAGGAAAGGGGTAGTCAAAAAATAGGATGATGAACATGCTTTCAAGTGTAATTTTACTAGATGACATTAGAGTTTTATGGTATAACTAGATTACAAAGATTAAAATAACTGCATGGGGTTACCATTGAATATTTCTTAATGACAGGTATTTTGTATTACATGACATCTGTTTCTTTTCTCTTATTTAACCATCTGTATTGTGGCTCTTGTTTGTTTGTTTTACTAGATGAGGGCTATTACCAAGGTGGAAAGTTTCAGTTTGAAATTGAAGTTCCTGATGCCTACAATATGGTGGTGAGTACTTGTCATTAGTCTAATAGTTGTCATTTTGTGTTTCCTTTCCACGTAATAGGACTTCAAAGAGAGCTTGGCATTGAGCCTGAAAAGAACTTCTGTCTGTTGCTAAAATTTCTTAGAAAAATCTTGGATGCAAGGGACATTCTGAGGTCATCTAGTCCCCTGCTGAGACCTGAAATAGTGTTAAAGTTGGATCAGGTTGCTCAGACTTTGTCCAGATGCCATTTGAAATTGAGGACAGCATTTCTCCTCTGGGCCCCTGTTCCAGTGTTTCATTACCTTTAGTGCAGATACTTTTTCTTACCTGGTCAGAATTCCCCTTGTTGCAACTTGTCTGTTGCCTGTAGTCTTCTTGCTGAGCACCTCTGAAGGAGTCTGCCTTTGTCTTCTCTGTAGCCTCCCGATAAGTAGTTGAGTTTGCAGTTGAGTTTGCTTCATTTTGTCGATACACTCTGTACTGTGTCCCACTTGGGACTCCCCAATATTGCAGATGCAATCTTGAGAATCCCACGGTGGTGAAACCACCTCCCCTTGACATGCTGGCTATACTCTTGCAATCTAGTGTTTGGTTAGCTTTCCTTGCCTCCAGGGCAGTATTCCTTGAGGGAAGAAGGGAAAAAAAGAGGAAAAAAGGGACGGAAAAAACGATGAGTTTGCGGCCTTTGGCAGAAGCTGCTTGGAAGAGCACGCTAGGATCTCCCTTCTGGCTGCAGTCTTCTTGTCTGTTATTTTCAAGACACACACTTAATGATTATTCTCATTAAAATGATATTACATATATGAAAGAAATAGGTATATGGAAGATAAATTGTTTCTTTCTAGGGTCTTCAAAATTGTGCTTGTAGTTCTGATATTGGAGTTTGAACATCCTCTACTATTTGTTCTAGAAAGGACATCAGTGGCATCTTTCTACTCACTCCAGCAGTTCTGCTTGTTCTCAGGCTGCTTGAGTATCTTGACTGTTTTAACAGATTTTCAGCAAACAGTTTCAGAGAAATGCTGTGTCTTATTGTGGAAAAATGAAAGCTTCAGACAACTTGCTCTTTTCAAACATGAAAAAAATTCAGTATTTCATGTCTTCGTTCTACTAAAATTTCTGACAAGAAGAGGTAGATGCACATGCAATAAGAATAACTACAGAGTTTGGAGTTTAGCTATCAAAAGAGCACAATTGGCCCCCAAAATGGGAAACAGTTAAGACAGAAGTCTCAGTCTCATGAATTACTCCAGACAGTCTGTGTTGTGGTGACCTAGTATGTGGAAAAACTCATTTGAACACACCCTGGTGTTTTCAGCTCTTGGTGCTGATAATTCAGGGCCCTCATTTTCGAGGGGCTGAGGAATGCGTAGGGGAGGATACTAGTGAAACATCTGAGAAGGCCTTTGACTCCTGTGTTTAGCTGCCTCAAGCCTAAATACAGCAGCATATATGTCCTGTAGTTGCAGTCACAGCATTATTTACATGACTGTTTATATATACACACAAAGGAGGTGCAGACTTTTGGAATTTTAATAGTTTGAATTCCCAGACTAAGCTTGGAGAACAGAGCATTAACACTAGTGGTTCAATAGAAAAGAAAGGCTGTTTCTCAAAGTGACAAAGATGGATTTGTGTTTTAAAAGATGCTTT
>NW_010587963.1:146703-176059 GCF_000705375.1 Tinamus guttatus
CTCATTTAATTTCTTCTGCACAAGCTGTTAGGATAGTGTTTTCATGTTGCATTGACACTGCCAGATCAGGAAGGTGGATGAGAAAGAGAAGATGTGAGCAGCTGGAGGAGGAAGAGAAGCCCTCAGAATTGTCCCTGCCAATGGAGGGGTTCAAATGTAGATTTATAGCCTTTTAACTCACTTACCTTCAATGATATTTTCTACTGGCAAAAGGAAGACAAAAGTGTATTGTTGGAACTGACATTTTATGTTGATAAATGTGTCCATCTGAGATGTTTAAAGTGGATTTTCTCTGGGACTGATCGCCCTCTTACAACAATTTTTTTATTCCCTTAAGCTGTAAAGCATGTCAATTTGAGCTCCAGAAGGTCTTAAACTTGTCAGGACCATTCAGTTCCCGCTTCAGTAGAAGTTTGGAAAGCTCTCTTAGAAATGTATTTAAAGGTGAGGAGGCTTTGAAGAAATTCAGGAATTAAGTCATGAAATAACTGGAAACTAATGACTAAACAGCTGGCTGGTTATATCAGTGGCTGTTTTGGTTACTATACATCCAGAAATAGCAATTTCACCATCTTCTCATAAGAAATCAGAGTGGTTGGAAGTCACATTTTGTTTTGGGAGGTCTTTTTAGGGATATAAATGCCAGACATGAAGGTGTGGTTGTCTGTTCAAGTCATTCCGCAATCGAGGATGCGTTTGACTTGTGAATTCCTCACTCAAAGCAAATGGGAATATTCTTTGTTGTGTCCCTCCTTATTTTTTCGTCAAGTTACCTGCTTGATAAACTGCTGTTTGTGCCACAGCTCTTACCCTCCCGTTGGCCTTGTCATTTCTTCCTCAGCGAAGCAGTTACTCCCTAGCTTTGTGTCCCCAGTGTTGCAGAATTGGCTCAGCCTTCTCTTTGTGGATGCAAAATCAGTCTCAAGCATCGCAAGGGAAGCGTCTGAAGGCTTGTTTAATCTAAACAGTAGATAAGGTTCCTGGCACACTTATACAATATAGCAAAGTCTTGGCGATTTTAGCATACTCAGTGCAAGTAAACAGGTTTTCCCATCCATCAGGTATCTCAAAAACCCTTGCAGAACAGATGGCTTTTGTGGCAGATCTGGGAGCTCGTCAAAGGAAGCCTCTTAAAGCATTAAGGAGGGGGAAAAGCATGTTTGCCATTCAGATGTCCCCGTAGCTCAGCTCGATGGCAGCGTGTCCCCAGAGGACAGGCCTTTGAGCAGGTATGCAGGTGCCAGTTTGTCATGTAATTTCTCGTATTTTGAAGCCTCCATACAGTCTGGCTGCTCTATCTGGGTCATTCCCAGGCAGAAGGAGAGATGCTCTTTCTCTAGACACCCAGTGCAGGGCAAAGGTGTTGATAAGGGGCATGATGATCCTTCCCATCTGAAGGGAGAACGAGGGTGCTTCCTGGAAATGAATTATATCAGTAAAGCAGTAATAGTAGAAAAAGGGATGCTTATTTATCTTCATTGCTTGGTTGCTGGAGCTGTCGGAGGGGAACGAATGTGTCAGGTCCTGGTTGCCAATCTTCCCTAGCTGGAGATTTGCCTAGAGAGCTCTGAGCCTTTGGGAAGCTTGAAGGGTGTTAATGAGGCTTAGCTGCTATGCTCAGGCACTTTGAGCTCTCTCAGTGGATATTTTTATGCTTTTTTGTGTGTTTTGGGGGTCTGTGTTAACTTATTCCTGGCTCTTGTATGAACAGGCCAAGAGATGGACCGGTAGCTAACGTAACAACATGTTTTGAAGGGGAGACGTACTGAAATGAAGTTAAAATTATAATTCACTACTTGCACAAAACCACAAAATCCTGGCTTTCTTGGTCTGCACCATTCTTGCTTTTACTTTTTTGCTATGAACAAAAGCCATAGCCACAATATCCTGTTTTTAATGTTCTTGAAATTAGTTTTGGGCTGCGCTAGTGGTAGTTTGATATTTTCTTTCTAAAGGCACAGAAATGAGCATCACAGTTAAAAAGGATTTATTGTGCCCTGTATTGTTGTTACTATGTTCTGAAGGAAGCATAAAGCACTTCATTGCAGGTTAACTCTCTGGCCTCTGTGCAGGCAAGGTGGGATAGTCCTAATCACCAGTTTTCCTTGAATTTGAAAACCTTGCGTATTGAATAAATACTTAGATGGCTATGGTTCAGTCATCTGTAGTTTAAAAAAGAGTTAATCTCATCCTGAAAGTTGGCAAAAGCTAGTAGTTTAAGAAAATTTTCCTTTAACCTTATTTTAGTCGTAAAAGTCCCTTTTCGTGATACATTTTGCTGCCTCCCCCCTTTACGATGTGAGTTTTCTGTCTTAGATAATTTTTTGACAGAGGAGGAAGAGCTTGTGAAATGATGTTTAAAGGAGTTTTTACACTGTTTTCCTTTCTGATTATTACTTTTGTTTGCCTGAATGAGTGAGAGTTCTCATTTCTCAATCATGCTCTGGTTTCCAGTAACTTTGACTCTCATAACTGCTAATGTTTTGATCTTTAAGGCCCGGAAATGACTAGCCAACTTGATTCACTTCATTTTTTTTTTTTTTTCCTGTTTTTCAGCATGTAAATGGGTTAACTGCTTCACTGGGCTTGGTATGCCTTAGAGTATACAAAATTTCTACAGTGGGTGGCTATATAGGAAGTCTATCCTAACTGTTTATACTCTACATTCAGAAGCATTTGCCTACAGTTTATAAGAATCTTTCCTCCTGCAAGTAGTCTATCTTACACAGTGCATGCTCTTCATTTGTGCTTTAAGACTTACTGATTTCCACTTGTTGATGGTTTTGAGTTTGTCTGTAAGACTTAACCCGCTCTTGCACACAGAATATTTTGATCTTTTAAGCAGGATATACCAAAAGTGGTGGGACGCTGTGGCGTTTTGCAAGACCCGTCTCTTTACCGGAGACGAGTATGTCCTAAACTGGAGTCCAGGTGCATCTGTGTGCTCAAGGGAAAAGCAAAGCTCAGTATTGGGACTGTTATAAGGATTGTGGCCACACTTACTACACTGAAAGTAATTTTTGTTTTTGTTTTGTTTTTTGACAAAGCTGAGCTCATCTAGCTCTATAATGCTGTAGGAGGAATATAGATCAAGGATATACAGACTTCTTTGCTTTCTTAATATCTTGGGACGATATATAGTGCAAGTGTTCTGTAGCTCTTACATTGCAATAACTTTCTTGTTTTCTGAGAAACTTCTGATTGTTTATTTACCTAGCAGTTGCACTGTATAATACGTGTGTCTTTTTTACAGTTTATTGAGAGAACACTCAATTGATGGCACTGGATGGGCTCCAACTAGAACATTAAAGGTACCAGTTCCTTTTAGATATGTACATGAAACTAGATATATCTTTTAAAATACTATGGCCTTGCAAAGAGATAGATGCCTTGGAAGCAACTGGGTTTTTATCTTTCAGTGGTGTCTTTCCACCAGTGTTGGTGGCAGTATTAGTGACAAGTGCAATGCTAATGAATTATAAAACACTTTGCCAGTTTTGGTGTACCTGCCAAACGATGCTTTAATCGGAGGTTATGCAGAGTAGAGACTGTATGTGAGCCTGGAAAGTCCTTGCTAGTGAGGGTGCTCTGTTTTAATGGTAGGTTTTTTTGCCCTGTCAACAAAGAGCAGGATGTGAGGTGAAAAAACTAATTCATGACCCTTGTAACTTCTGTTGGTATTGCTGGCAATAGGCTCTCTGAAGCAAAGGAGCTTAGAGAAGTAAAAGGACGGGATGCATTTGGGGAGCAATGCTGTCCAGAGCATAGAGCTAGGATGTAGGTATGGGGCTGTCTTCATCCTTTTCATTCTTGATGCTTGCAGTCACGAGCCTGCATTTAGGTGTTGTACAGGCAGTGCCCACTTGGCCGCTTTAGCAATTTCAGTGAGGATCTAAGTGCCTCTGCCCTTTATTTTGTCCCAAATGTCATTTTGCCCACGTCTCTAAAAGGTGAGTGAAATTTTGCCCCTTTTAAAGCTGGTGTCAAGTCTGGCACTGTAATTGCAGAACGGCTTTAGAAACCAGCCCCTTAGTAGAACAGAGCTAACAAATTCAGAATTGTAGTTCCTGGAGTTAACCAAATACTTGGGCTCCTTTTTGGGACCGTGAATAAGATCTTTGGCTTCTAGTTGTCTATCTGTAAAATCTCTTCATGATCTGCCTGATTTTTCAGGAAAATGAAATGGGTGGATGACAGCTCACCTCAACATCTGCCTCAGGCTTAGCTGCTCCCCGTGGGCATAGAAGCAGCACAATGAAAGATCACATTTTATAGCATTAGAAAAATCTTACAAGTTTTACAGTTTTGTTTTGAGAGAGTCTATTTTAAATATGTGTAAAAAGTTGTCAATATTGGGTTTGGTATGGCATAACCTGAAAGGAGGGCAGTTTCTTGATCCTGATTTTTTGCAGCTGAGTCTCTGTAGGAATGTAATGAATACATTGATGCTGCAGCACAAAAGGAGCTTTACAAAGAAGTTTGGCAGAAATAGCTGTTGGGGTTGTTGAAGAGCTGCAAGCGCTATTCCCAGAACGGTGTTTTGCTTTGGATATAAAATGTAAGCAGATAGCAACTAGCAATGAATGTCTTCTGCAGTGAGTCTGTTCTGTGTAGATCTGATCCCTCATTCCAGTGTGCTCTTTGAAATAAGTATTAATAAAAATTGGAGGGTGGGTCTCTGTCCGAGCCAAATTCCTGACAGGCTCTGTACCAATTCTTCAGCCGAATGTCATCCCTAAAACTTCACGCATGCCTCCCTATGGGTTTTGTGGATGCTTGGTTAGTGTCCAAGTGCTTAGATTCCAGGCTGCCTACAATTTTGAGCTGGAACATATGGAATTGTGCTGGCTTATCTGTAGCGAAGCCACACAGTCAAGCTATTTGTTAGCATTTATTAGCTGCATTCTGTAATTGGTGTCTATTGACTGTGTGCCTTTGGATTACAGTGTGTGAGGGAGCTATAGGAAATGAGAGCCGTGCAAAACAAATGACACATCTCTTAACACTCCATGCTCATCCACTGATCCAGCTTTCCTGATTTTAGTTTCAAATGCTTAATGCTGCCGTTTGGAGAAGACGGACCTTGCCACAAGTTGGCAAAGGTTTGCACTTGCACAGTAGCACAACAGCTGCTGTCTGGTCTTGTCCAGTGATGGGTTTAAAATTGGTGTTTTATTTTGCACTCACTGATAATAGAAGGCAGCCTGTTTTTGTGGAGGAACAGTACCAAATTCATCCAGTAAAGCACTCTTATACCACTGTTCTCAAATGAATATTCTAGTTGGATGTCCATGGCAAAATTCATAGTCCTTACTAACATAGCCACCCTGAGCAGGTTAATAAAACTGTTCAAATAAAAAATAAAAATAAAAAAACCACGATCTGCCTTGCTGTTATAAGTTGTTGTATATTAACTGTTTAATCTTTTAGTAAGATGAAGTTTTAGAAGCAACAGCCAAGATTGTGCCTCATCTTTTCTATCCTAGCGGTGGCAGCAGAGATCTTGAATGAAAATTCTTCAAAATAAACTGTTATGACATTTTTACCATTTGCTTTACAATAAAAAAGATAGCAACTTGTAGAGGCATTTAAATTATGTCTTTTTAAAGAAAGTTTAAACCTTTCCTAGGCGCTTTGTAAAAGTTTTCCTCTAGTATATTTTGACAGCATAGAGCTTTTTTTTTAATGAGTCTTTTATTGTGTTTTATTGCACTCAGTATCTTCTCATATGTGACTTCTTTGTGTTACTAAATGCGCCTCTTAAAATATACTCCCTCTTACCTGTTAGGGTTTTCCATGGACCATGCAGTCTGTGAACCCCTAGACACTGAAGAATACGCCATCTCTGAAATTACTGTCATAGTTTCATTTTTAATCTGCTTATACAGAAGGTGGCAATTTAACCTTGGAAAAGCGTGGTTATTTTTAAAGCGTATGTATACACGTACACACTTTCTCACAGTTGATGCAATTGTGATGTTTTAGCTGTAGAAACACTCCTAAATTCTCAGATAATCCCTGGTAGCAGGTGGCTCCAAACTGCACAGTGTGTAAACAGATGCACACTGGTCTTTCAGTGTAAACTTATACTTTACAGTTAGTTCTAAGCAAGCAGCAAGAGTTCATTTAGTTGGTCTCCTTTCCTCTTTTTCTACATCATCTTAGTGCATTTTTTTGCTCTCCAGATGAGAGCAACCAGAAAGCAGAGGGCTGCTGATGTTATTCTAGGCATTTGCGCAGGCTGCCTGAATAGCTCGTTCTTCTCCTGCTTCTATTCTCTTCCAGGTGGAGAGCAAGTCGGTGGTTTTAATTACATACTCTTCTCAGACTTTCATTTCACTGAGGATATAGAACTGGAGAATTGCACCAGCTGTTTAAGTACCTATAAGAAATAAAAATGCCGCTACTGCTCTGATACCTTGTTTTTCTTCCTCAATAGTTCCAATTTACAACTCAAAAGTGCTTCAGTACGAAGTAGTAGTTCTTAAAGAGTATCATCTGCCTGCATAAGATAGATCTCCCCTACCAGCATTTCTCTCAAATGCTTCTTTTGACTTTGATAATGTTAGCCCAGGTGATTGTTTTTTAAAAATCAAAGAAATGGATCTATGTCTAATTGCCTCTTTGGTTCCAGCAGTCAAGCTGTGTCTTCTGCAATCTGTAAAGAGCTACAGCTGGAGACAGGTCACTGACTGATTCATGAACTGTGCAAATAATCAAAGCATTTCTGAGCAACTCTGGCCTTGGAGAGCTGATTGTAGTAATGTTAAAAATGGTGTTTTTTAAAAAGGTGAATGTTCACAAGCAATATTGGGGCCACTTTTATAAGCTGGTTCTGATGGCACCATAGTGCGTTGCATATAACTGGAGTAACTGCTTCCTCTGGTACTTCACTTACTGGTTAGGTATAAATGCATAACTCCAGGTAGTAGGTTAAGAAATATCTTCTTGCGTTCCTAGGTAATTTAATGTGAAAGGAGCTAAGAGTCACTTACTATAAACTGATTGCTGTTTGAAGTTTATCTGCAAGAAGCTCAGTTTATGCAGTTCCCATTTTATACTAAATTGGAAAATAGGCCATTTGCAGCAGTTCTGCTGTTGTCTTCAGGCAGTAAAATTACAGTTTGACAGTTGCATGATTTCAAATAATGTAATTACTTGGAGAAAATAAATCAGAGGGTCTCTACATTTTTTTCCAGTTACTTTTCACTTCAACATTTAAGGAAACTAAATTTCAAAAGCTTTAGTCACAGCCCAGTACTTTCCATTGTCTCCCTGAAAATAGGTGGTCTGCTGTCAGAACCGTATGTGATTAGTGTAGAGGAGTATTTTAAACAGATAATAACTGTCACTGCCTTCAAGAGGAGGAAGAGAGCAAACCTGCACGTTTCCTGTAATTCTGTTAATTCTTTATATCTCTCTGGCATCATGGGAACAGCGCTCGCTGCAGTAGTGACAGGAGCAATACTGCTCTCGAGTTACTCAAATGCCATTTTGTAATGGGTCTTCCTACCCGCATCTGTCTAGAAAAGTCACAGCATGTGTGTGTATGAGCTGCCACCTTAGGAGGAATATATTTCTTCTTCTCATTTTGCCAGTATGGGGGCTAAAATGTTTCATCAAAAGCAAGAGGCTTCCCACCTGTGCCAGAGCATGTGGGAGCTCTTGTTCTTCTCAAGGAGAAAATGCTGGAGAGTTGAGCAGAGCTTAGCCAGGAGATGCTGGATATAAAGCTTGCATCAGTTCAAGATTCTCTGAATTTTATGAAGGCCCCAGGAAGAAAAGCTCTTAGTCACCTGTGCAAGCCTTGAAAGTGAGGGAGGACCTGTCAAGATCTCTGCCTCCTTCAACCAGTACAGAGCCCCTGAGCAGCAAGGAAAAATGAACCCAGGTGCAGGTAGTCTCAAGAGTGTGGATGAGTTTCAAGTGCTGTGTTAAGCAGGTGATTTTATTTTTTCCTGTGTTCATTTCTTGTGTGTGTTGTGTGCTGCTTTTGCCATCTGAGAACCGAGTCAGGTTGATGGTCATTAGAGGCCCCTTTGAGGCCACTGAGAGCTGCAGAGGAGCAGCTTTCTGGGAGTTTCCATCTCTTGTATCCAGACCTGGGGAGGTTTTGTGTGGGTGGCTGCCTAGAGGACCATGTCCTGTGCACCTCGCATCACTCCTGGTTCTTTAAGGTTCCCCATCTGCATGATTGTATGATGAAGGTTCTTGGCACCATTAGTGCATCTTCTGCTGCCAGTATTTTTTTTTCCCCTCCTCCACAAAATGATGCAGATGAAACAGAGTAGCAAGGCTGGGGACTCAAGGTCCCATTAGAGCCCCTACTGTGATGTGTTAATGTGATGTGTTTCTTCACTACCTTCCCTTCTTGACTCCCTGGCTGCCAGGACGTGCTCTTCTCTGGCTGCTTCTGCCCGATGATGGCAGGACATGGATACCCCAGTGAGCAACAGGCTTTGCTGCATGCTCCCCCCAAAGCCGTGTTCAACTCTTCTGTAAGCCGTGTTTCTTCACTACCTTCCCTTCTCGACTCCCTGGCTGCTCCTGCCCGATGATGGCAGGACACGGATACCCCAGTGAGCAACAAGCTTTGCTGCATGTTCCCCACAAAGCCGTGTTCAACTCTTCTGTAAGCAGAGGAGGCACCAAAACCTCCCCAGATGTGGTTCAGTTGCCCAGAGGCTTGAGAGCAGGGGCTGCCCCCGACCTTTGGGGTGATGCTGGAGCAGCATGGACGCTTCCTCGTGGCCCAGCCTGCACCTTGTTGCATTCCCTGGGGGGCTGCAGGGGCTGTCGGTGTCACAGGAGATAGTTCTAGGGAAGCAGCTAGAGAAGGGAGATAAATAAAGGGAATTTCTGATCTAATTTTACTCAAAAGTTTATTTCGCACGCACCAGAGCTGCTGCATGAGCCAGCACGCAGAACGCCCGGCCACATGGGGCTGCGGCGTGGAGGGACAGCAGTGACTCACCGACCGAGCCGATGCCCGAGGCCGAGCGGCTCGCGCAAGGAAACGCTGCAGGAAGGGCTGCCGTCCCCCCCGGAGGCTGTGCAGCTCTAGGGACTGTGGATGGCCCGCGTGTCTCACGTGCACAGCGAGGACCAAACTGCAAAGATGCTCTAGTTGTTACGGGCCAGGCTGTTTCTGAACGTCCGTTGTGACTGCAGTTTAGGTGGGTGTTTGTGACCACAAAAGGCACAATTTTAGCATGACGAATGGACCTTCCAAAGGTTCAAGTCTTCTCTGAAGCCTGTAGAGGAGATCAGTTAAGAGTGCGCTGCAAAGTAGTGTTTTCCCTCCCAATATCCTTGCTCTCAAAAGTGGTTTAAACGCCCATTGTTACTGCTTCTATTGCTTTTCCTTTCTTCTTCACTGCAAAGAAATAAGCCACAAACAAAAGCCTTCAGACCCAGTATTTTTAAAGGGAATTTATAAGAAACTGAAAATGGTCTTCTATGTAGACCTAATGTTGTTATACTTTTCTTATAATAAGCTTTAGAAATTTTTCTGCAGGAGTATGTTTTGTTATATTTTGATTTTTATAAGCCTGCCTTACCAGGTTTGCAAGGAGTGATTTTTTTCCCTTTTGTTCATGCCAAGACCAGGGAAAATACTTGCACAAATAAGTGTCCTGTTATGACCTCTGCTTCATAAAAGAATTTTCTCTTTCTCTCCATAGTGGCTTCTGGCAAGGCCAAATCTTTGGTTTTAATACAATAGCTGTTATTGCTAGCACATTTTTAAAGAATGATTCAGTAGTGCAGTGCATCAATAAGTACATGATTAAACCATGCCTGGTTTCCCAAAATTGTTGATTCCCGAATGTGCAATTTGCATTGACTCCAATCAGTTCTGTTGGCTTTTCTCCGGAGGGCTCTCGCTTCAGCGGTTGCGATCGCTGCTGCGTGTTTCCTTATGAAGCCTTTGCAGGATTCAGGGAATGGTTTCTACAAGATCATCTGCTTGCTCTGGAGTGACCCTGGGGAACAAAAGTAAGACGTTTTAGATGGGTGCTCCTACACGCTTGGCACTTCATGACTGGCTTAGCTCAGGAGAGGAACAGACTGGAAGAGTTCCCGTTTTCTTCCCTCCAGGAGAAGTTGTTTCCAGCCTTCTCCCTTTTTCCATTTGCTAGCTGGAGCAGTTCATTCTGTTACCCAAACCCTCTAAATAAGCCACTGCCCTTAGGTTTGAGTGGGAGGCAAGAGCTAGGAGACCATTCAAGGCACGGGAGTGTTGAGATGCCCATTCTTCCTGTTTGCAGATCCTGTTTTTCACATTGCTTTATTTCAGGTGCCGATGGTACTTCACTTGCCCCAGGATTTTTGCAAGATACTTTAGCAAAGTTACATGTATGATCTCAGAGGAGCGGACACAGAGAAGAAACATTAACAAAGAATATTTTGAGAAGATCGTTTAGCAAGAAAGCAGCCTGCAAGCTAAAGATTATTTTTGTTTGTTTGCTTTGCATCTTCTTTATGCAAAGCTTGTTGTCCCTAGTTAGTAAGCTAAAAAAAAAATGCATAGCATCTCTACTATGGAAGCATATATTTGCAGCATCACAAACGGTAGGTTTTTTAACAGAGTAGTTACAAGCAACTGAGTCAACAAGGAGAATGGAGATGTTGCAGAGGCCCATTGAGGAGGCAGAAAGAGAAGCCAGGGTGAGCTGGAACATTTGGGTCAGGGTGGGATGAGGAACGTTGATTTTCTAGGCTACGATGAATAGAGAAAGAAGCTGTGCTTGGCAGCAAGAGAAGGCAGGAGGTGGTGGATGGGGCTGGAGAACACATTGGGCCAGTCCAGAGGCAGGTAGGCGAGAGCTCCCTCGAGAGACACCCAGGCTGTGCCATGAGCTTTCCGTGCCGTTCAAAGTCCTTTTCCAAACTAGCAGAGCATTCGTTTTATTGCAGTTGCATCCTCAAGTTTTCAAAAGTCACCAAGAGATCTGTTTGTGTAGATGGCTGCTTCTCCCCTCTTTGGGCTGAAAAGGTTAAATTGTTTGCATTTCTAACATGCTTTAGCAGCAAGTTTTAATTTAGTTAGTCTATTAGATCAGAAATGCCCCATAAATTTCTAGAGAAGTTTGATGGGAAGCTCATTAGCTGGTTCTGTCTGCCTTTCCACCACCTTAAATTAACCTATTAAATATACTTTGACTGTAAAGGGAAAATCTTAATTTCCAGTCTCCGTGTTTACAGTGGCATCAAAAGAAACGCTGAGCGGTTGCGTTTGCAGGCGCCACGAGCGCAGCTGAGCGCCCCGCAGTGATGTGGTTTCTTCGGCCTCGCTGCTGCAAAGCGCTGCCGAGAACGGCCCCTTCGGTGCCTGGCCCGGTTCAGCCCTCTCCGCGACTGCAGTGCGTTGGAGCCTCTCGCCTCCGGAGAGGCTGTTTCTAAGGCTGGGTTTCATGCTTTGTTTCGCTGCTCTTGACCCTGAAACGTTGCTGCAGTGGCAGAGTTTTTCCCTCCTTTGGCATGCCCTAAATAAGTCCGTGGGCAGGGGCTTAATGTAACTTCTCGCTCTGATTCAATCGACTGAAAAGGGCTGGTTGCAAAGGTTTGTTTATAACAGTCTGTTGATCTTCTGACTTACTCGTGTTGGCTTCACCGTGCTTGAGCTCTAGGTGTCTGCAGTGCCGGCAGCAGAGCGGGTTTCCTTTGTTTAAACCCCCTTTCACTTCAGTATGTGGGGGGCTGACTCCCCCCTGCCAGAGATATTTGGGAAGGGGAGAAGGCTCCCCTGGACACTGCCGGATCAGGACCCAGTTATACACCTTTAAGGCAAGTCTGTTCTGCTCCAAAGTGCTTCTCTGTGTGGGACAAACAGCTCTGCTGAAGTCAGTGATACAAAGTGATTATTTTTGCAGTGCAACAGCCTAATGGTCTTCAAATATTTTGAAGCAATTGAGGAACTGCAGCTTTTCTGCTCCATCCCACCTCCCTTTTTCAACCTCCTAGAGCCAGGCTGTGTTCAAGCTCATTAGAAGAAAGGTCATCCTGTAGTATTAATTTAGCACTCCTTAATGGACCTAAATCCAGCAAATTGTTAAGCCTGAGGACATGGAAACAGATCAGAAATGATACTAAAAACTTCACACACAAACTATTCATATAACACTAATAATCCCCTTAATGCTTTTTGGTCTCCAGGATGTCTATGAAAATAAAGTGCTCTGAAAACCTACAGCCTTAAAGATATTTCTTTTCCTTTTTGATAGACCCAGCAAAGCCAGCCTGAATTAAATAGTGTGCTCAGACTTTCAACTGTGGTCCAGCAAATGAGAAGAATGTTGGTGGAAGGATGTGGGGAAAGGGTTTGGTGTGATTTACATTTGTATTTTGAGATACTCTGTTTGCTTGTGTTAGGTGCTGCTCTTAGCTGCCTAGGCTGCTCTTGGTTCACTAGTGGAAGCTCCTTGCACCTATTTGGGATTTTCTGATATCCTGGACTGTAATTCTGCAGCACGTTCGCCAGCCACAGCTTGCTGTATACACAGAAGAAATATAACCCTTTAAATGTAATTTATTCTGCTTCTTGGCGTGGAAGAGAGCAAATTACCATGCTTTAGGGAAGGCTCCTTATCAGCGGCTTTGGGAAACACGTGCCGGGTTAAAATCAGACCCAAGAAGTTCTTCCCATTCCCAAGATGTTCGCTGTGACTCCATGAAGGATGAGGCATCCTGGAGGAGGGCAGAGGAAGGAGCTTCAGCCCTTCAGAGGTCAGGGCAGCTGGTAGGAGACAGGAGTGGTTCCCCCGGCCCGGGGACCTGCAGCGTTTTGTGCTGCTCTGAGGTGCCATTGTCACACACGTAGGGGCACCAAGCCGAGCAAAGCCCATGAGCTCTTCCCCTAATGCCAAACACAGCAAATTCAACTGCACCCGGTTCCTGCGCTCTAGGAGGGCATGTGATGGTTTCTGATGCTCGATTAGAAGAAAACTCAGTTTATTTTCTGCTATTTTCTCTGCTGCCTTTAAAAAGCTTTTATTTTAAGGCTTTAATGTGAAAGGAACGCTTTAGCTATAGAGTCAACCAAGGGCAGGATCTCTCCTGCTAGTGGAGGTCAGAAAGAGGCTTTTATTGGAGGCAGCCAAGCACTGGCACGTCGGGAGGGCAGTGCTGGTGCAAGGCACGTCCTGCAGAGGTGCCCCTGAGGGGAGCATGCCGGGGACCGCGCTTCCCCGGCGCTTTACGGCCACCCAGTTTCGTTTGGGTGCTGCTAAAGACACCATCTTGCCTCCAGTTAGAACAAATTCCCTTAGGAGGTGATGCTCCATGGTGCTTGTAAGTGTCTTTCTGTAACGCTTGGACTTTGTGCGTTTTCTTAGCCTCTAAAGCACGTAACTCGGGACTCTCAGGTCAGTGCTAGGAGGTGCCCACCTCAAAGCAGATTGCATTTGATGTCAGCAGTCGAGGGAATATTTGGGGACAGTTTTTTCTTGCAGCTTCTTATTGGCAGGAATTGCAAGCCCTCTTGGTTCGACTGTGTAAAGCTGATAGGCAAATAAATAATTTGAGATGTATTCTTATATGGATGGTATTATTCTACTCGCATTTCACCTAGATCTACTTCTCTGGTGTTTGACAGAGTTTCAGGTATTTGCCTGACACAGTTTTGATTTTAAGAACTGGTCGTTAAATCAAGTTTTGTAGCAATCCTTTGAACTAGGGGCCAGAGTTTAAATTGGTAGTAGCAAATGCTAAGGTATTATTCCTTTACTTAGGGAAGCAAGTGGAGGAACATCCTATATGCACAAAAGGAATCTGAGCTTGTGTTTGAATATTGGGAACTTGGGATTTGGTGATTTTAAAATATTAGGCATCCATGGAATAGGGAAGCTTTTTCAATACCTCAATTCAACCTAATAAAATGTAACCCTCAAACTAGATTTGATTTTCCAATAATTTCCTGGATTAATAGAAATCTAAGTATGTCAAATTGTTCAAAATGTTTGAAATGCATGTCCAGCTGACTGCTTTTCTTTTGCAGGATGTTGTCTGGGGATTAAACTCTTTATTTACTGTAAGTAAAAGCATATTTTTGCATATTCACTTCCCTTTTCCCTGCCTGATTTGGCCTCAGCCTCACCTAATGCGAAGCCAGCCTGCTGCCTCTTGTAGTTAAGGCTGTTATTTCCCTTGGCTTCTGTGTGTATCGAATGAGTCCCTGGGTAGAATCAGTTTGTGGTTTTGCTTGAATAACCGCAAAGCTTGTGCAAGGTCCATAATGCCTTTCCTACCCTCTTTTTACTTTTAGTTACACATCTTTTACTGGATGTTTTCATAATAAGCTGCTTGGGATCTTCCACACGCATGAGTTTCCTTCAACTGGTTTCCGGGAACTAAAAACATGTGCTCTGCTAAAGGAGTTGTTGGGGTTATGGCTGTTAAAAGCGAGGCTCGGTAGTTAATGACTGCACTGCAGTCCTTTTTTTATTATTATTTTTGAACAACTCCATCCATGTTCAAGGGCTTCCTTAGTCACACACAGAACTTGCAGAAACCCTCAGCAGCCCCTGAAATGGTCAGATTTCCTTCGGGAACCCCATATCCCCCCTTCTCCTTAGATCCACTGGTGCAAGGAGCCCATTCCTCGTGCTTAGGGGAGCAGCTCGGAACTGCAGGAGGTGGCAGGATCTGCCTACAACACTGGCTTTTGCCCCAGAAGTGGAGGGAGGCCAAGTCTTTCCTGTACAGAAAACTGCCCTTTTTTAGAGAGCCCGGGATTTTGGTCCCCTTCCAGTGCTGTTGCTGTGAAAGCTCAGGGCAAAGCAGAGAAAGACCTTGACTGGCTTTGCTGCCAGGAGTTGACCTGTCATTGACTCCGGTGGGAACTACTCGAGCCGCTGCAGCGCCTACAGGGACGGCTTTGAATAATTTTGGGTGAGTTTAGGGCAGAGCAGTGACCGTCCTGCCGGCTCCTGTCACCAGCACTCCCAGGGCTTTTCTAAAATCTCGAGCACAGACCGAGCCTGGCGTCGAAAGGCTGGATTCGTTTCAACAGCTCCTTTAGTACCTTGATTCAGCGAGGCTGGAGAGCATTTGCCTTTTCACCAGAGAGTAACTGCCCGTCGTGGCTGCGTCTGCTGCTGCATGCTAAATACCTGCCAGCCAGTGGATCCGCCGGTGGCACAGAGAGGCCCCTTCAGCGGGGACCGCGCTGAACTGCACGTAAAAATAATCTCATGGGGCAGCAGCTGCTGAGAGGGACAGTCCCACATCGGAGAGCGCGGGATCCGCCGTGTCCGTGCGGAGCCGCGCGTCCTACCTGGCTCCCGGCGTCCCCTGTGCCCAGCTGCTCCAAAACACCGAGGCGCTGAAAAGCCGGCGTTAGGCCGTTTCTGCAGATAAATGGGTATCTGCTCATCACACAGATGCTTTCTGTTTTCAACTCTACACCCTGTCTTCTTCCAAAGTTAATCCCTACCAAGGTTGAACTGATAGTCCTGAGAGTTATTTTGGCTGTTCTACTCTCTGCCCCCAACCTGCCTTTATATCTTGGGGTCTTTGCACTCCTTTTCCTTCACTCTAGGCCCTCTTATTCCAATTTCACTAACACTTTATGGTCTGCCAGGCTTCACGTTATGTAGTTTGCCAACAAATGAAACAAAACTGACTGTACTGCAAGAAGGTGGCTTTAAGGAAATTCTTGCTCCCTTATTACTGGGCAGTTTGTAGGTCTAAAATTTTGTTGATAGTGCATGTCAAAGTCAGAATTTTTGCCTCCAGAAAATGTGGATGTTCCCTAAAAAAAACTAAATTGAAAATATCTCAATATTTCAAATGGAGGCGCATCACTGCCATGGAGTGTCAAAGGGCTGAGTGTGGGGCACTGAGACATGTGGGTTTACCTTTCCGTTGATTTGTGAGTCGTTTTACAACCACCACACTCGTACGCATCTCCCTTTGGCAGGAATATCTGTGAAGGCAGTGAGAAGACAGAGGCACACCTGCTGTTTTTCTCTGCTTTGTTTCCTTGTATTTTTCATAAATACCCTGAGTTTTCTGTTTGATGCAGTGAGCAGTAAGGGGAAAAAAACTATAATTTTCTCTGGTTCTCTTTCAGGATCTTTTGAATTTTGACGATCCTTTGAATATTGAGGCTGCAGAGCATCATTTGCGTGACAAGGTGAGTCAGTGGTTTATTTAAAGTGATACTCTGGTCTTAAGTTGATGCTTCATAGTGTTCTAGCTGGTACTTTAGGCAAGAGAGTGACTCAGAGTATCGGCAACCAGTTATTCAAACAAAATCTGCTTTATCTGGAAGGAGAGACCTAACGCTGTAGCGTTACGAGCCATACGCTAAGATTGTTGATCCATATTTGCAGAATTGTTAGTATTTTTTTTTCTTCTCTCTGAGATTTTCCCTGAAGCTCCATATGTCGTGTGAAGCAAAGGGGATTGTTTTGGCGCAGTTGCATTAAATAGTCTTCACCTGCAAAAACATCTCATCCTCCTCTCTTTCAAAATGCTGCATTTTTACCTTTACAAGTCTTACATGGTGCATGCGTTTATTAAACTGGAAGAAATTTGAACATATTGGAAACCAGAGGTGAAAGCTTTCCAGTCTTTATAGTATTTTTTATTGATCCTGTGTGTTCTGGGCGTATTATGGAAGGGACAGAGCAAGATATGGAAATCTCTAGTGGCCCAGCTAATAAGCAGTTTGGAAGTGTGCCTCTCGTCTGAGATTGAACATGGACATAGAGGTGAACAGAAATAATAACTTTCCATGCATTGCTAAAGTTGCACATCACATTGTATGAGTGCTTCCCTAAAGCACAGGAAATTTCCATTTGTCATGTAAGACTAGAGAAAGTTTCCAGGTAAGTGGGGGTTTGAGGAATTTGTTGAAAATGCAAAGTCAGCCAATTCCCCTAATTTACCCTTTTTTTTTTTTTTTTCTCCTCAAGAAGTATCAGGATTGCAAGGTTATCTTTCCAGGCGTTTTTTGTTTCAATAAGATCTTGTAGCTAGTGTTACGCTTCTCAGTGTCTGCAGAGCTGGGAGGAGATGGTTAGCCCAAAGAAGGAAATATTTAGTTGGCACCTACCCTATAAGAGGTTTTCTTTGTCGTTTTATTAAACCTTTTCGGCAGAGAATACTAGTAACGAGTGGTGTCAGATATTCTGAGACTGTGTCTCGTGAGGCTTATCAGGCCTGCTAATAAATGTAGTTGTGCATCATACCAGCTTGACAGTCTTCCCAAAGAGTGAAACACTGAGAAATCGCTGTCCTGCGTCTTCCTGCTTCATTCCAAACTCATAGGAATCCTAAGAAAAGAAGGGTGTTAACTGCTTTACACCCTCCTCAAAAGGAGAGAGGTGAGCATTCAAAGTACACACTGCTACACGAAGAGCATGGAAGTTTTATCAACAGTTGGGGAAAGAAGCCTTAAAGGGAAATTAGGAGTATTTCTGTCCATCTTCTGAGTTAGAAATATTCAATGCAGAAACTGACATTTTAAAATTTATTGAACTCAAAATAGATGGAGCATCTCTGTAACTTATATTCTACTATGTTAACTTTATATTTTGTTCTCTGTATGTAGTGTTCCATGAGTTTGGTGGTATTTCATTCAGAGTCTTAGTTAGTGAGTTTTTACTGGTCACTGGTGGATTTCTCCTGGTGAGCATTACTAAAACAGAGCAGATAATGCTGCAGTCTAGGGAGAAGAAACTACACTGCTGTTATAATTAGCCCCAAAGGTTATGAATGTAGTTTGTGTTATATTTTGTCTTTCTAGGTGCAGTCGTTAGCATGTGTGCTATACATATATACATATAAGCATTTTATTATGAAGCGAATCTGCTGTGGTCCTGTCCTATCTTCAAGAAAATGCTTGTAATGCACTGTATGAATACAATGTAATGCACGTTAGGATGGGAGTTTGTATGAACTTCTCCTGAGATGTTTTTACATGCGGAATGCAAATACACAGGTAGTGTATGTGTAGTATCCATGCACGCAAGGACCCCCACACCCATATATAGGCAGATACACACGTATGTCCACATAGACGTGGTTTTGCATACAGGGCCTGTATGTAAAGGATAGTTTAAGAAAAGGCCTTTGCTCAGTGACAGTAGAGGAGTGTGTGGCTGGTGGCAGCCAAGGAGAGGGGACATCGAGTGCACTTTGGTGGCGCTTCTGGAGAGAAATGTCAGCGACGCCGCCGCGAAGCCGGAGATGCTTCTGCTGAGATCCAGGCTAAATGCAGCTGCCGCAGAGGTTAGCAGCTGATCTGAGACCTGCCTCTGGCTGGTCAAATCACAAAAATGACGTTTGTGCAGTTCCTTGGGCTGGATTAAGATAGCAAAGCTGATGGCTGCCTTGCAGATTTTGGAGGAAGCCGCACCGAGCGTCACATCACAGCTATTGCCTCCTCACTGCTGATTAGGGGAGAACCATTCTGCAGTGATATATGTACCACACATCAGGCTGCAAGGGACAATTTTAATGTATTCCTGCATAAATAGGTTTAAAACAATCTTTGTCAGTGTTACAGGATACTGCGTGCCATCTGGTGTAACCTACAGTAATTTTTCAGAGACCCTTTCATTTGTCTGCATTAAGTGCTGCTGCTCAGGTGGTTTCATTGTTGCTGTGATCCGTGACCTGCAGTTCCTCTTCTCTCTCTGATTTCCTCTGCCTTTGTTGAACTTGCAAGTGCTCCTGGTATAATCCCATAATTTTGTAGAATGAGGTTTCTTTGCTGATTTTAAGGAGCAGCTTAATGGCCAGCTAGCCAGGGCTGCCTTTGATGCAACAGCAAAGTCTGTCTGTCAGTAGCTACGTGCATAACTAGAGCAGCTGATGGGCAATAGGATCTGTTGCATGGATTCCTAAACAGCAGCAGTAAATATATACATTTTATTGATTTTGTGTTTATAAATGAAGTTGTAAAATATGCAGGTTTGTTGTGGTGAACACTGAACAAATAGCTCCATTGATTTGTTTTCTGTGGTAGACAGGGACTAAATATTGCAAGAACGGTAACATGTGTTGATAATACAAACCTAAATGAACTTGCTGGTTCAGACTTTTCTATTTCTTAGCCAGAGATGAAGCTAGAAAATTGAAATTTAGAAAATACTTTCCACACGAAAGTAGACCATGACTGCTTTGAGATATGTCACATCAGTACAGTCCTTTTGTCAACTTTCCTTCAAAACTACCCTAGCCCTTCTATTTCCTATTAGGACATTTTACAGCTATATGTTCACTGCACAGCAAGGAGATTCATTGCACCATTCACATGTCTGAAATCGGAAAAGTTTTTCTAAAATACTCCTTTGCTTTCTTCCAAATCAAGCCTTGCCATAGCGTGGATGCTAATGTTGTGTCCTATTTTAACTATAGTCTCCTATTGTAGTAATTTGAAAGGGAATGCAATTTTTGTCATCTTACAGATCAAAAAACGCTCATTTACTTGTTGATCTGTGTGTCAGTTTTGAGTAGTTTCATAGAAGCAGCTGAACAGCGTAATCACCCTGCATTATTTTCCTTTTTGAGCTTTCCATCTTCCCACCACTTCCCTCCATCAGTATTGAGTGTATGGAAATGTGTCCTGCTGTGTCATTCTTGAGGGGCAGAATAGGTGGCTGTCTGTGAGGTGTTTTTTTTCTGTGAAGCTCTAACATCTCTTCCTTTGTGTGACTTCTTTTACAAACAGCTCTGAAATGCCAAAGCTAAGCAATCTGGCCGGAATCAGTTTGCATGTGCTAAGGGTCTAGCTTAAATACGAGTTTTTCTGCTTAATTGAAACGAGCCCTGATGTTATCCAAAGCTTCCTTGGGAAGGGTGCCGCGTGTTGGTGCTTGCAGGAGCAGGCCCCGCTCCGCAGCGGGAGCTTCGTGTCCCTGCCCTGGGCAGTGAGCTGGCGAGCGCGTCCCGACGAGAGCGGCGAGGACGCTCGATCCCGGCTCTCCTTTCCCGCTTACCTGCCGCGTTTCCAGGAGCGGGAAGGACAAGGGCCCTGTGCAAAAGAGGCCCAGGAGTTTCTTTTTATTTTTCTAGTCATCTTCAGCTGCTGTCAGCAAAGGGACTTTCGAATGTTCCCCTGCCTTTCCCACAGCTAGACCAGGAGCAAGGCTGTAGCTGTTATTTTAATACTGTAGTGATGAATTACTTTGCACTGGTTTGTGTGAGGGAGTTTGGTATTAGCTCTAGTATTAACTATAGCTGTAGCATTTCTGCATTTGGTAGTCGCCGACTGTATTTCTAGCTCCATCTGTTCTCACGTAGTCTGTTGGACATTGTGTTTTTAAACTAAGGAAAGTGCTTGTAATTTTGTAGGAACACTAAGGGGAAAATTTGGGAGAGGGCTGACAAATGTATACCACATAACACAGTTAAATGTAGCTCTGGGCAATTCATTATATTCTTGCAGCTCTCTTGTTCCCTTAATATGTCAGCCCTGTGGTCGCAGCACTGTTTCCGTCTGGCCCCAGCCATGTTACTGTGCTCGTAGCCGTCCTGGCGTGTTTGCAGGGGTCGCTTTGGCAGTGAGATTGGGCCGCTAGCCTGTGCCACCAAGATGCGTGGTTGCAAACCCTGAGTAAGATGTTCTCGTGCTGTGTGTTGAGAAGGAATCCCCAAAATCAGGTTGATTTCCAGGAGAGAGCCCCGCTGTTGAGCAGCCGCGGGGGAGCTGTCGGAAGGGAGAGTCCCCAGAGGTTTGCAAAGTCTCCTCATTTTGCGGATCGCATCCCCCCTCTGTTGCCCCTTCCCCACGGCAGCAGACAGCAGGGACGGTGTCGCCAGCCTCATGTCACCACAGCTCACGGTGGGTCACCATGACCTGCGCTCCCACGTAAATCACAGAGATCCATTAAGGCATATAAGAAGACAAGAGTTACCAAGGAAGAGAGGTGCTAGGGCAGATTTTTCCTCATGCTACCTGCATGCTGCTATGACAGCTATTCAATCTTTTCTTTTTTCCTTTTTTTTTAGCATGTGAAAATACATTACCGCTGTTTTATTATTTTTATTAAAGGCTTCCCTTGGTAGTAAAGAATATGTGTAAGTGTTACTTCAGTATTCCTGTGGAGATGGATTTATAATGCTCATGTCCTTATGGAGTCTGAAGCTGCCTGCTAGGTTTCCTCTTAGGATTTTAATTGCCCTCCGTCAGCTCCGTTCCTTAGGAAACTGGGCTAAAAGAAGTCTATCCTCTCAATTGCTCACAGCCTTCGGAGCTTGTTCTAATGAGTCTTCTGGGATGAACGTTTTCCATGAATTGCTTGAGGACTGTTTTCTTGTCTTTACAAGTGAGAGTCTAATCTAATTACATTAGAAATACCATTGATAATTAGAAACATTTGTAGACTTCAGATTTCCCTGAAGAGTTTTTGTATGCTTTCGTAATTACGTGCAGGATTTTGAGTCCTGAAATAGCAAACCCTTTAGGATTATGCGGAATAACCTTAACTTCTCAAACCCTTCCTCGGGCAGCTGAACTAGAGCCAGCAGCACCTCACAATGTGCCACAACATGGGCCAGATTCAGGAGAGGACATCACGGATGACTTCTGAAAATAAGTGAGCCACTGAGAGAGGGGGGTGCCAGCAAGTGCCCTGCCTATAAATAGTAGTCGCAGGTGAAAAAACGAAGTTAGAAATGTGGGTGGATTTCATAAGGCATCCCCTTGAGAATAGATGTTCTTCTGCCTCAAAAGATGCTGTTGTCCATTTGTTTTTATCAAAAAGCTGTAAATCCATATGACACACAGACCAGGAATCTTGTGTTTTTGCCTTCATGCTTATGCTGATAGGTATTTCTGTGTGTCTAGAAGACAAAATGCTAAACAGGGGAAGCTGATGGATTAGGGATGTTCTGTCTCTGCTGAAGTTCAGAGTAATTTCGTCCTTGGATTGATAGAGCCTACAGACAGCTAAGGAGTCCCAGGGCTTGCAGCCTGTGCAGCATTTTGAATTTGATCTTCTCTTAAATGATGCCGTGGCCAGCTGTACTTTCATCTGTCTGGCTTTTTATCCCTGTGCTTATACATAATAAGAGCTCAGTCACATTTAGATTTAAGGCTACCTTCGAAAATCCATTTGCCAATGTAATTAAGAAGTGCATTGGAAATGAAATACTATTTTCAAATTTGTATTTTTCTCAATTTCATTGACCTTTCAAATTTATTTTTCCTGTACTAATATAACTTCATATAACAGAGCCTTGGTCTGTTTGAAGCTGTTTGAAGCATCCAAATGAAAAGCTCAATGATAACATGAGACGGGTGTATTGGATCCTTTAAGCAGGCAACCAGAACCACAAAAACTAGCATTAAAATGTTTGGGGGGGAAAAAAACCCACCCATCATCTGTACTTTTTTCCTCAGATCTTCTGCTTTAATTGAAGTCATTTAATTGTTCAGTGGAATAGTCTCTCTCATATCTGCTTTATTTTCTTACTGTTTTCATATCAGAAGTGTTTTGTGAGTGAGACTGTCTTCATACGTTTATCCTGTTAAAATTATGTGTTTATTTGGAGATTAGAGTTTTTGTATTGAAAGTAACTTTGTAGAACCCCACTCTCCTCCCAGATTGAACAGATAGGGTTTTGTTTCCTCTTTGGAGGAGATTTTGTATGGAAATCAAACCTGCTGATAGGACCCAGCAAGGAAATTTTTCTCACGACGTGGAGATGTTTGCTTTGGAAGTTGAACTAGAATGGAAATTGCTTTCTTCTATATTGAATATCACAGCTCTATAAAAGCTATGAAAATTCGGAGGAAAATATAGCTTAGCTTACCTAATTCCAGCAGGGAGAAGTCCACTAGATTGCAGTGACTGCTGTCAACTTTGGGTGCAAAACAGTTTAGTAGTACAGTAATTCCTGGAACTATCCAACATGTGGTAAAAGGTATCTCAAAAGTATTTATCACTTATTTTTTTAAAAAAATAGTCCACAGAAGAACTATAGAAGTCCAGGTGAAGAACAACCCTCTTCATGTTACTCTTGCTACGAAGGCTGCCTTCTGGCTTTGTTTGTGCTCAGAAACGGGAGCCTGGAGCCGTCCTGGTGTCTTTGCCTGTCCTCCTCAGCGTGTGCCCTTCTCGCTGCTTGCTGGATTCAGTGCCAGGCTCTGCTTGGAGCCCCGCAGTGAAAATCCCCAGCCCTTAGAAGCTCCGAAGTTTTAGCTAAACTCCTCTTAAGATACTAAAAAGTGGGCAGATTCTTGTATCATTTTTAGTGTTGTTCCCCAAATTCTGACCAATAACATAATGCTATCACAAAGCTGAATGAATGTTTAAATAATAGACTTGTTCTTTTCTACCAAGGCAGCCTAAAGGAGAATGTGGAGAGCCAAAGGGTTGTTTTGCAATCTCTCTGGAGCATTGGTAAAGCACCTTTTTAGATTACTGACAGGGAAGGAGGATCCGGTTTGGGTGTGATGCTTAGGACTAGGTTGGCAAACACCGGTAAGTGATACAGAGCGCAAAGCGTGCAGGATGCCCGGCACCTTCGGTTCCTTTCCAAGCAAAAAGCAGTCAAAACATGCTGAGCTACTCAGGGTTGATCTTTAATTTTGCATTGCTCATGCAGTAGCTCATGCAGAGCAGCACCTGCCTCTGTTTCAGCATCACACATGAAAATAACTTACCTCCTCCTGCAAGACCAAGCGAGGTGGGGAGCCGGGATGCAGATGAGCTGCCATTCACTCCTGTTTACTGCACCCAGGAACAAAAGCGCGTGGCAGCGCGGAGGGGGATGCTGTGGTGGGGTAAAGTAGCCGTGCATAAATGAATGGAGATAAAACAAAATGCGAGTTTGCTCTTACTGGAAGGAGGCAAGATAATATCTAGCTCCAAGGTGATGGAAGTAGCCTGGTGTTTTGCTAATTGTGCAGAGTTACCAGATCTGGCGTGCTGCGATATCAGCCCGTTTCCTGCTCTGCGCTTGCCAGTAATGTTAAATTTATGAGTGACAGCTCTGTGCTGCTTGCTTGAATTTCTGCCTTGGTCCAATTTATTCTGTAATTTGTTGAGACGTGGCAGCTTGCTTTTCCTGACCGGCCAGCGCACTCCAGACTCAGGGCACCTCGTGCAGGAGCCGTCTGGGACGACTCTGGCAGGAACACGTCAAAAAACGCAGCCAGGCCACGGCCTCCGCCTTGCCGAGGGCACCTGCGGCTGCGCAGAGGTGCCCTCGCTCATGGGTGATTCCTCCCTGGCTTCCACATCCAGCCCGTGGGTGCAGCAGCCAGCCCAGCACGAAGGGTGACATATCTGAGAGTGTCCTGCCCCTTCCTAGCTGGAAGCCCGAGTTTGCGTACGAGCCGGCGACGCGCGGAGCACGCGCTGCACGCGCGCCAGAATGGTCTGCAGCTCGCGTTGGTGACCTGCTCGGCGTGACATGAAACTGTATTGGTTATCAGCAATGAGCAGAAATGCTTTCAGGATCTCTCCTCCAGCTTCAAGTATGACTTTGTTGACCCTCACATTCATTTTGGCAAAAAGCAAAAAAAGGAGAGAAGATTATTGATGGCAGCGTCCCGATGACGTGCTGGCAGGGAGCTGCTGTTCTCAGTGGATTCCAGCCCCGTGCTGGCAGGATGAGGAGGAAGCTCTCTGAAAACTTCAGCTGGTCCTGGGGTGCTGGCTGCTTTGTCAGGAGTGTGAAATATTCAATAACAACATCCCTAAAGCCACAATCTTTGCCCCGGTGTCCTCTAGAGGGACTTTTATTTCAACAGTAAAACATCTGCCATGTCCCTTGCAAATTACTTTGTATATAATTTATTATTATTAATCAAACATACAGAGAAGTTGTGAAGTTATTGATGAGCCCGTGACTTTCTGTCCAGTGTGGACTGTACATAGTCTCTGCTCTTATACATGCAGGGTCTTGCAGCAGCAAATTTTGTGCTGCTGCTTAGCACTGGAAAAAAATCCAGCTTTCTTTGAGCTCAAGCCATCCATTTAGCTGCATGCACCACCCCTTAATTAATGATCCCAGGGAATTTCCTGGTCACAGGAGACCGTAAGCGTCTAGTGAAAACCCGATTTCCTTTCCTCTGTGCTGTTTGTTGCAGAAAAATATTTACAGGATCACTGAGCATAGGAACAGATGAGCTGAAATCTCACTTGAAAAGTATGTAAGAGTTACCTTTAATAGTCGGAAGAGGCTGTAATCCAGCTTGGGCCATATCGTGGCTATTCTGGGCTTTTTGTGGTCATTACTGTTACCTCAAAATTGGCAGGTTTTGCGAAAGGCCGCTCAGGTGGACCAGCCCCAAAGACAACAGCAAGAACCATCCAGCTGGGATAAGATTCTTGGTTTATCACAGATGAAAATTAATGTTTCTTCACCTAGAGGCTTTTTTGTTTGTTTTTTCCTGAAAATTTACCATTTGTTGCAGTCAGAAGATTTGGAACTTCAGATTTTTGTCTTTTTTTTTTTAATCTTTGACTTCAGCTAAGCCAAGTTTCTCACCTTGTCTTCCTTTTTCTTATAACGCTGGGTAATAATTCTCAGTAACTTCATTTTGATGACTTTTAATAATAAACTGGATAAACAGTTTCAAAGAAAAACGATCTTTTTTGTGTGCTTTCAGCATCGTGGGGCTGGCTCACGCTGGCTTCCAGCAGAGTTCGCCTGCCGGTTGTTGTGTGCTAGATGTGACGTCTGCGATTGCGGCTGCCCTGTCGGGCTGGCAATTTTGAGCTGAGTTCCTCCAAACTCCGGGCTGCACAAATTGCCAGCGGCCCGAAGCCGGTGAGGACACATCGGCCTGGTGAGAGGACACAGCGACCTCCCCTCCATCAAACAGGATCCAGACATTCCCTTGGATCCTTCCAGTCCTATATTAATACCCCAGGCATTTAAATCGCATTTTGCTTCTTCTCCTGTCATAATTCTGACTCAAGCAGCTTCTCGGTGCTTTTGTACAGGGCAGCCTTTGCAGCCTGTTTTCTCTCTGCTCCTCGTGTTTTTGGAGGAATAGAGCCCAGCTCCCTGCTGTGCTGCCCATCTTGCTTGTGCAGGTTGTAAATTCCTCATACATATTTCTTGTTTAAAAAAAAAAAAAAAAAAGAACTAAAAGGAAAGTCTGTCCCATGTGTGCGGTTAAGGTTGGCGGCATCTGTCTAAAAAATAAAAACATGAAAAAAAAAAAAGACAGACTGCCATCAGGAGGATAATTTCCTGTACCAGGCAGTACAGGACTAATAGCAAAGGCGGAAAGGAAAAGAAAAATCTTGCCTTGCTCCTTAGAAGCAATCAATTTAATGTGATTAATGTGAATTATTGTACGTGAGGAAAGATGCAGCGTTGCAGGGCGCGTTCAGGTTTCAGGTAATTTTTTGATTAAATTTCCCTAGGTTGTCACACTGGGGAAGGGGTGGAGGGGAGATGCCAACAGGCTAAAGGATCTGGAGCATCTCGGGATCTGCCAGGACACTAATTGGGTGCGGAGCGAAGGCGTCTGCCGAGGAGAGGAGGGAATTAGCGCCCTGACAGGCCGGCACAGTCACACTTGTGACAAGGTGCTCTGGTGTGGGGAGCATCGCGCGGGTGCGGAGATGTGTCAGCCTCTGCGTCAGCCGCGGTGTCGCTGCCCCTCTTGGAGGATTCTGGTCCCTTTCCGTCCGTCTTTGCCCGAAGCGGGTGGTGCTTTGGGGGCTGCCAGCGTTGACGCTCCTGCACCCGCAGCAAAATCATTTGCAGGGTTATAAAACGAAGGAGAATGATGAAAAGGGGTAAGGCGACTCAGGAAGACCTGCAGGTTAAGTGAAGACAGGCCGGTGCTTTTAATGTAACTGTGAATTAAAGGTTGGCTGTCCTGACAGCGGCGTTTTCGTTGCTCTCGTGCCCCGCGCGGCGCTGTCGAGGGAGCAGCGGTGGGAGCGCAGCTCTCCTCTCCGCTCGGTGCCTCTTGAAGCCCTTTCTCGATGTTGCCAGATCCTGCCCCTCTCTACGGGCAGACGTGTGGCTGCAGAGGGGCTCCTGCGCGTTGCTGAACTGCCCTGAGCGATGGCACCGCCATGGGGAGTCCCACTGCTCCTCACCGACCTCCAGAACCGCACATTTTTACTTAGTTTTCCTCTTCGGTGTTAAGCTATATTTTAAGTCATTAGTGATCAGCCTACTGTATACGTTAATTTTCAGGAGATTTTTGCAGAACTCTCATTTACTTTTCAGTGCCACTTGCCGTTATGCCAGCAGCAGAGGCTTATGCTTCATCAGTAATTGAGGTCAAGGCTTTGAATCTAGTGTTTCCTCATCCTGCAGCGTTAATGCTCAAGGTGTACAAAAGTGGCACTTAATCATTGTGAAATTGTGTGTCTGATAATATTTGCCGCTCCTCTCCCAGGGATCATGTCAGCGTTTGCTCAGTGCACGAGCACCGCGTTGCTTTACCTCTTCTGTAGCAGTTTTACCTGCTTGTAGTTCATCTGAAAGCTGGAATTCCCCTTCTCTCCCGTCCACTCTTTGATCTAAGGCGCTACCTTACCTAAGCCCCTGTCAGCTTCCACGATCCCTCTCTGTCTGTTGGTTACAGTTGGGTTTTTGCACTTCCTCACCTGGTTCCCTTCTTCAAGTTGAGAGTTTTGCATCATCCCTGAGCACACTGGAAGCTCTGAGGGTATCAGGAAGGACCTGGCTCTGAAGGTTGGCTTGAAGAGCTCTGCTTTTTATTTATAACCGAGCAGTGATGTGGTAAAAGCATGAGGGGTTTTTATTTTTTTAGCCTTCTTCAGGTAAAATAAGCAGCTCGCGTTTATTCTTGGATACTGAATAGAGTGTGTTTCCTGCCTTATTCCACAAGACGTTATGAAACGCTCAAGAAATGTTCTCATTAAATGCACCCACCACGTGTGTCGGGGGCGGTGAGGCGCATCCTCACCCCTGCCCAGACAAACCTGCCGTCTCTGGTGCCAGGCTGCTGCTTCTGCTGCGTTTCTTAGTGAATCCCAGAGAACCCGGAGCAGCCTCGGAGCCGGCAGCAGCTCGGCCGCGGACACGGGGGCTTCCGTGAGTGTTTGGGGAGGTTTTGTGCTGAGATGGTCCTCAGCAGCGCTGGCTAATACCCTACAAAGTGCTCGTGTGTGGCCGTGGCGAACACCAGCCCCTCAGGAGAGAACTTAGCTGTAAGACTGTCAAACTCAGCGTGTTCTTCAGGAAGCCACTGACCCTCTGTTGTGACTCTGTTGGTTTTAGCTGAAACATTCTATTAGGGACAGCAGTGCCACCCCAAGCCAAGAAACATCTTGTAAGAATTCACCCTGCAACTCATTGCGTTGACTGATCTCTGTATTTATTCCAGTAAATTCTTTGCTTCCTCTGTGCAGCCAACCAGCCTGCTGGGAGTTGGTGGTTCTCACAGAAATTGTGGCACCCCATGTTTTGCTCTTCAGCAGTATTTGTGCATGCAGAGAAGCACGTGGGGATTTGGGGGACAGATTCTTCCCGTTTTGCACCATGTGCCCATGTCCCAGGCCCTAAAGCCTTGTCCCAGTAAGCAAGAGCACATTAAGCAGCATGTGCAAATGGACAACAGCACATCTGGTAATTGTCCTAGCAGATGGAAACGTGAAAAAAATATTTTCTAATGCTAAAAGTATTTATAGAAGCCATTACCCATCTTTCATAACACTTTGATTATGGACGGAGCCTTTTTGTGGTTCAGTAAAGTTGGTTAAGCTTTTGCAGATGGTTTAACTTGTCGAAACATAGTAGAAACATGGAAGAACTGCAGGTGCCTCAGTACTTTGGTTTTGCATGCTCTAGGCAAAGCAGCAGCTCAAAAGTGACACTTTTTCGTGCTTTGGAAAACTGCATTGCTTTAAAGCACAGCCGTGGAGCGGGTTGCTGCAGGGCAGCCCCGTGCTCCTCCCCGGCCGCAGGGTGTTTGTGAAGCAGCGGCCGCAGCGTCACCGTCGCGGCCCCCCAGGCAGCTCGGGTTTCCCCGCGCTGTAACTTATCCACGGAGATCCGCGATCCCGAAGGTATTTCCTGTCCTGGGAACGAGCGGCATCCTCCTGGGGGGAAGCGCTGGTGGCTCTGAGGAGCCGGGATGCCCCGGACCTGCTCCAAGTGCAGCCCTTGGCGAGGGCCGCGGGGCAGCGCTGGGAGCCCCGAGCCCATGGCCATGGCCAGCGGGGCTGCTCCTCCCCGCAGCGCCCAGGCCCTTCCACGCGGCCAAGGTGAGAACCCAGCAGGATGTGGGATCTCCCACCGCCGCCGCAGCGCTAGGACGACAGGCAGCCTTAGGCACCTCGTACCTGCGCGGGCCGGAGAGGGGTCTTCATTCAGCTGCTCTTTAAACAGGGCTGTAACTCCGTGTTATGGCAAGAAGGGGAAGGAAAGGCCGTTTCTACAGCCGTTCCGTGGGGGT
>NW_010587963.1:183055-198985 GCF_000705375.1 Tinamus guttatus
CGCCCTGGCACACACAGGGTCACCTAGAGCATGTGGCACAGGACTGCATCCAAGTGGGTTTAGGAGAGCTTCAAAGGAAATAACACACGCACACAAAGTCATGCATCTACATGCACACATATGTCCTGTATGTATACATACATGTATATGTACACCTACACACACATATATGTGTATGAATATGAATGTATGAATATGTGTGTATGCATATATATATATATGCACACACATGTGTATATATAATACACACATATAAATGTGCATGTCTATCCATGTATATATCTACACACATATCTGTGCATGTATATGCATGAATATACATGCATACACACATACAGCTGTGTGTGTGTGTGTGTGCATGAATTTTATATATATATATACACACACACACACGCACACACACACACAGATATATAACGACATCTGTTTTTTAACTAAGCACAAAAGAAGCTCTCGCTGACGAGCTAGAGACAGGCCTGACGTGCGCCTGTTGACAAGTGACAGGAACAGTCTTGGATGACAGTACCTGGGACAGCTGCAGGCTCGTTCCAAGCACCGTGTCGGGCATTATTTATACCACTACTGTGCTGGGAAAGTCAGCTCTGCTCACTGCAGATAGGGTGGAGATAGTCCTCCCCACACCCAAAAAATGTACTTCAGGGCATTGCTCAAAGAAAAACCCAATGCAAAGAGGTTCATGGGCAGCCCTGCCCTCAGTACTGGTGGGCTGAGCCGGGGGCAGGGGGGGGGCCTTCCCCGCCTCGCCATCCTGACAGAGCCCCTGTTCCATCCACCGTGCCCAGGACACTGGCTGCAAGAACAAGGTGGGTATCTGTCTGTCCCGCACTCAAGCCCTCCCGCTCGTCCCCACATTCCGCCCGTGGGGAGGCACTTACCCCAGGGTCTCATCCCAGTCGCACCAGAGCCGCGGCCCCAGCGCCTCCATGCTCGCCTGGAACTGGCTCAGGCAGTAGTCGCGGATGAGCTGCCCGTAGTCGGCCTCGTGGCACGCCGTGGCCACGATGAAGTGATGGGCTGGAAGACAAGCAGCGACACATGGGCTGGGGTCCTGCCACTCAGAGCCACCCCCACCACAGCCTGGGCGCACTTAGACCCCGTCCACAGGGGAAGATGCTCCCATTTCCTGGCCCCAAGCTCATTTTATAGCGGTTTGGCGGGGTCACGAGACATCAAGGCTCTTGCTGCCACCAAAGCATGAAGCGGAATTTGAAGTTAAACCTCACTGACAGAGCAAAGCAGGAACAAAAAACAACCCCACTCTTGATCAGGCTCTTAAAAAAATATCATTTTGTTCTTCTTTTTTCTGTCCTTCTTTGACTCTTGCATCACTATCTGCTATTACTCTTTGAAATTTTTGAGACTAGATAAACCAATTACTTAAACTACAGCCTCCCAGATAAGCCATAACTACAAGAAGAAACAGATTTACTCTCTGCTTAGCACACTTCGGGCTTTAAACTCACATTTTCTGTTTAGATAGGGGTGCAGGAGATGTGGGGAAGAAGCCCACAGCCCCACGCAGGGCCCTGTTGCTGTTGTGTGAGACCAGGCGGCCTCCACAGGTCCTTCCCGATTCCTGTATTCCTGTGACTCTGAAACCCCAGTACCACCCCTTGAAGGGTGATGGAGACCACCCAAATGAGGCTGCAAGCTGGCTTAGGTTGCACTGGTGCGACTCCAGCAGGTTACTAAATCCTATTATTGGATGACTCCCTGAATTCCTACAAGTTCCTTCGCCATTCGTACAGTTTTGGTAGCCAGTTAAGTCTGGGAAGGGAAAAAATAAACAGTAATGTTAAAAAGGGAACAGGGATCAGGCTCAGAGAAAATAGTAGGGACAATTTATGGAGGCTGGCTATAAATAATCCCGCTTGCTCGGGCCCGAAGTGCCAGCCCGTGTCTTTGCAGCCACTGGAGTGCATTGCAGGCAGGCATCACATACCCATGCTATTTTTTGCCATGTGTCAACAGCTCTGCTCAGAAGAGGAGGGGGAGTCTTTCAAAAATAAGCAGGAGGGTGGAAATTAGTCACCTAAGAAAGTGGCAGTGACCAAATGTGAGGCTTTTCCAGCCCCCGAAGGAGCAGTTGGAGCAAGGCACCTTGTGGCTGGCGCCGCCCCAGGCCAGGGAGGCAAGGCAGGTGCCTGGACCTGGCGGCTGCGGGTGCCGAGGACGAGCCCTGGTTTGTAATTTCAGCGCGAGCAGAGAGGGCGCGAGGCCGGGAAGAGGCAACGTGGCCCCGGGGGCGCCTGTGGCCGCCGGCTCCCATCTGCCTCGCCCGTGGGGTGGCTCCAGCCCCAAAAGCCTCAGGGCCTTTGGGTGCCAACGTCCTGCGGTGGCAGCTACTGACGTCACGGAGGATTTGGGTCGCTGTATGCAAAAAATACAAAACCCACCATTCAAAAACACTCAGGACAGGCAGGAGGCACTTTATCCCTTGCAGCCTTGCAGATCTGGAGCCATCAGCTGAAGGATGGCAAGCAATGAAGAAACGCGAGGGGTGAGGGAAGCACATCCAGCGGAGAGCAGCAACGAGACACGCTGCGAGGAGAGCGGAGGCACGAAATGGGGTTATTAAAGCAGCCAGACAGGCAGGAAAGGGGAACTGGGAGCAAAGGAGGAAATGGAGGGAGGCAGAGAAGAGCAAGACGTGCACAGCACAACGCAAAATTGAGGAAGATGAAGCCACTTTAGGAAAAACAGAGCCTAAGAGAGCACGAGAAGGCAGAAAGGAGTTAGGTAAAGCGCTGTCCCGCTCCCGGCGCATGCCGGCTGGCTGGACATCCGGAGGGCAGCGCTTCCCTCGCCCAGGAGGGAGCCCAGCAGGAGGAAGGCAGGCGCAGAGGTGCCCTCTGTGCCGGAGGTTTTCCTGCCAGCAGGGGACGGATGGGCCGGCTGCGGGAGCTGAAAATAATTGGGAGCTGGCACGGCCCCAGCGTGGCCCAGCACCTGCACCAGCCCCTTCGCCAGGGCCGTGAGGAGCTGCCCAAGGGACGAGCTCCCGAGGCGGCCTCTGTGGAGACCGAGCTGCTCGCAGCGCACCAACTTTCCATTAAAAGTCCCACCGTGGCTGGATGCCAGGGACCCTGCTCTGCTCCCATTCCCCTTGGGAAGCCGCAGGGGAGCTGCAGGGCTGGAGGAGGCCCTGCGCCAGCATCCAGAGGGATCTCCACTTCCAAAGTGCTCATTTGTCCCTCCATGTTGCCTTGACATGGAGGGAGGGTCATCTCCAAAAATCCAGGGTTTCTCTGCCTCCCCAGGCTATGCATCCACATGCCACCCTTCACACGTCGTGTTACTGGCAGCAGACAAAGATCCAGCCTTGAGCACAAACCCTGATCTACTGTGCTTCCCTAAGGACACTTCATTTGCCTTCTCCCAATGAACATCCCGCTAGGAAATGATGGAATGAAAGGCTTTTCCAGGCCTCCTAGATCCTCACAATTGCCCTCGCATTGCTGTTGCAGAGTAGCCCAGCAAACACCTACCAGGGCTCAGCTTTCTGAGGATGAACCACAAAAAAGCATGAGGAAGTCACCCACATATTCCAGCAGGGACACAGTTCTAAAAATATGGGAAAAGTAACTAGACATTTGTCCCTTGCACCCTTGCGGTCTGGGTTTGCGTGAGGAGCTCTGCATCTACAGCTCTGGAAAATCATTTGATGGACATCTCCTCCTCCTCTTCCTCCTGCTGCTCTTCCTCCTGACCAGAGACCTTCACACGCTAGTGGCTATGAGATTCTCCAGCAGAAAGTGCTCAGCTTTCTTCAACACTGGCATTTCATGTCACTCTCCTCTCCTCTTTTCCTGGTACTTCTTGGGGGGTCCTCTTGCTGGAATATAGCCTATGGGAAAGCTTCTACTATGGGAAAGCTTCTGCTATGGGAAAGCTTCTGCTATGGGAAAGCTTCTACTTCTACTTTCCCTATGGGAAAGCTTCTACTCTGGGCAACATCAGGATCTTCATTTTGATTCTCTGAGCAGCACAGAAGCAGCCTGGCTGGACCCTCCCCTTCCTCAGCTCTCTACCCCTTTCTTTGGAAGAACCAACTACAGAAACCACTGGGAAGGACAGCAGTGTGTGTCACTAGGTCTGTCCAGCCGCAGCAGACAAGACAGCTGCAGCCAGAGCTGTAGAAGTGCCTGCCAAGCCCGGGAGCTGCTGCGCTCTCGCCCCTGCTCCAGGCGCTTTTAGCACGAATTCCCTCGCATGGGAATTGCAGGGCAGGGGCAGGGAGGAACGTGGAGCCCGAGCACACATGGGCATTTCAGGCTGCCACAGGGAACGGGCACCCGAGGTCAATGCCAGCGCAGAAGGAGCGGGTTCCCAGGCATCGCGACGGACTGTGTCAATATTTTTTCAAGCTTTGCTGTCCTGGTTCTCTGCTATTCGACCTCTGGATGCTGCCCACAACACATTTGCACTATGAATACACAGAGCACTTGGGGCAGCAAGGCCCAAAAAAGGCAGGGGTGTCTGCAGGGTCTCCCCAAGTGCAGCTCGGTGCTGGGGGGTTCCCACCAGAGCCGGCCCAGGACGGCGCGCGGCCGCCTGCGACAAGGGCTCCTGCACACGAGGTCTCCTTCGCTTGCACAGGTTATTTTGAGCTGTTATTATCCCATTAGAGACCTCCCCAGTGGTGCACAGAGGCAGGGTTACTGGAAGAGCTGCGCTTTGCAGAAGAGGCTACGATTTGCACAGATGTCTTGGGGACAGAAAGCAGAAAGTCCACCCAGCTCAGGACGGGTCTGGCAGGAGAATAACCCAGCTCTCCCAGTGCTGAATTTCAACCAGGGCCCACACAGGCAGTTCATGAGCAACGGACCCATGAGCTCCCCCCGGACCAGCCTCGGGCAAGGCAGTGCCTTGACTCTCACACTGCTCCAGCCCCCTGGACCTTCTCGCACCAGAGAATGGCTACAGCTTGCCAGGATTCACCAGTCCGGGCATTTGGATTCCCTCGTACCCATGACACTCCTCAAAGACGCTGGATGAAGGAAGAAGCTATGTGACTACAGGTGCAGAGCATGCAGTGCTGGAGGTGACAACCATCCCAGCTGCGGCTGCACCCTTCTGGCGGAAAATATCCACAGCTCCTGAGCAGACAGCAGAAGAAAACAGCCCTTCATTCAATTAAAAGCTTCAGTGTCTAATTAAAGCCCAAAAGGCTGTGGGTAATTGCAAAGTGATAACTGTAGGCCCAGCAAGGAACAAGCAACATGTAGTTAAGCTAAAGAACTAGAAAAAGCAACTGAAAAAAATCCTGACATGACCTCCTGGGTTTTTCCCAAATGCTGGGAAACCCCAAGAGGAATTATTTGCTGCCTCTTGGCAAGCACAAGATGAGCACACTCCTCTCCCCATCTTGTTTGTTTGTCTGCTTGCTTTCTCTGAGAACGAGCTCTGTGGTTTGAGCCTTGTTACACAAGAAAACCAACAAGACCCAGAGCTCTGGACCTCGTTTGCTGCACGAACTTCAAACTGGACCTTTGCCCGGGTCCCATGTCCAACGAAACCTGCCCAGGGCGGCCAACGCATCCAGTCACCTCCGACCTGCGGCGCTCTCTGCGGCCATGGCCAGGGCAAACACAGGACAACATGGGCCCTGCTGGAAGGCAGCTCAGCACGAGGCCGCAGCACAGGAGAGCCTCCAGGAGAGCACCTCTTGCGGATGAGGGAAGCCTTGGAAGCTGCTCTGTGCCCGGGGACCACCAGCTGAGCCGCCTCCGGCTGCCTGTTCTTCCTTTCTCCAACGGTGGGCAGAGCTGCTCTGGGAGAAAAGGGAGGCGAGCGCGACACCTCCAAGGAGAGCAGGGCCATGGGCCCCAGCGCCGGGGCACGCGGATGCTCTGGGGATTTTAGCCCAAAGCCAAGCAAAGATCAGGGCTGGCTACAACCTTCCTGCACCAAATACCAGTGGGAGGGCAGGGAGAGGACATGGCAGGGAGGGAGGCAGAAGGTTTCTCTCTGGGAGTTTTTCGTCTTTATAAACACTATCCTCCTCTGACTTCCCCTTCCCAAAGACAGACAAAAAGACCTTCCCTTGGTGTGCGTGAGTAGGAAAAACCTCCAGCTTTGTGGAAAAACATCCAGCTTTGTGGTCAAAAGATGAAAAATTGAAGACTAGGGGGTGAAGAGAGGGTTACGTTTGTTGATCCCCAAAATGGAACTGCACATTCTTGGAGCAGCAGACGGTTTTGTGGGGAGCAGAACAAGTGCTCACAGGATAAAAACAAACGAGTTTTTAACAGCCACGTTTCCACATCAGCTGCAGTTCAGCCAGAGCAGAGAAACTTTGTCCAAGGAGGGAAAATGCGGTGGCCACAAGACAATCCCTGCTGAGCAAAGGGAAAGCTCCGCTTTGAAACACAGACTGGCTGGGGAGACCCAGCTGGTGCCCAGCTGTGAGGGGCCACGAATTTTATTCTCGCGGTACAGGAAAAAGCTGTGCTCCCAGGCCCCTTGCAGCTTCCCAACCCCACGCGTGCAGCGCCAGGGTTACATTAAAGCCCCGAGCAGTGCCCGGGCTATTTCTGTCCCGCGGCCGGGCCAGCTCCGCACGGGGAGGTATTTTTAAAGGCTCCCTCTCCCCTCCACCCCGCGGCTGTCCTGGCCCCGGGATGCTGGGCACATCACGGCTGCCCCATTCCCACATGGCAGAGCCCGGAGCTCCCCTGCATCCCAAGGAACGGGGCCCTCGGCCCTTCCGACCTGCAGGATATCTCAGCTCCAGCAGCTTTCCCCTCGCCAACCACCCGCTGGAGAGGGAGGCTGGCAGGGGCAGCTGCCCAGGCTTGTGCATCTCCCTGGGGACGACTCCGCTGCCCAGGCAAGGTGAGACGAAGGGCACTGCTCTAAGAGCAAACCCTGTAGGCAAGATTTAAGCAAGAACTCTCCAGACAGACCAATTCCCTCATTGTTATTCTTTCAAAAAGCTAAAAGTCTATCCCTTTGTGTGTATTTTTCCACCCTCACTGCTTAACGCATGGCAGGTACCTCATTTTCCCAAATGCCGGGTGTGTATTCAGAAGAGCACCAGGATAACAGCACAAAAGCACCACTTTTGAGCTATGAAGAGAAGAGCCCATGTTGAGACTTGCTGCAGACACACATGAGGACTCCGGTGTCATCCTCCGTGGCTGTTTTGAGCCCGGTACTTAATGGGATGTCAGGTTTTCCCAGTCCACTCCTGTAAGGAGAGCCTGTCACCCTCCGCTGCCAGCTGGACCACGCAGCACACTGTGACACTGTCCTCTGAGCGATGAGATGATATGGACATGACAAGATCATATAACCACCTTTGGGACTGCTCTTCCTAACAAAACCATTCAGGAAGTAAGAGGGACTTGATGGGACCCTGGGGTTTTATGGGGCAGTCCATGTTCAGCAAGGATGCAGGAGACAGAAAAGACAAGAGGAAGCAGTGAGGAGCATCAGTTTGGGCATCTCTGAAGTGCCCCACACCCAGTTAGCAAAGTCCTGGGGTGGCTGGTCCTGGAAAAGTTCAGATTGTGCCATTCCGCTTGCTTCAGAGACCAGCATGGAAAACAGCCGGATAAATCACTCATCTGCTTTTCAACGCTCGGGTGGTGCCCACACAAGAGGCACAGGCTGGCCAGGCAGGGAGTCGGCCCTCTCCCTCCTCTGTTAGACCCCTCGGGATATATTTGTAACCAGGTGTTTCTGTATTTACAACCTGGTACTTCCACTTGCAGACAAATCCACCCGCCTGCTCTCACCCTACCTGGCTCCAGTTCACTCTCCCCTTCTTTTCTTTCCTTCAAGCTCTTCCCTGAAGCCCAGACTTGGTCACAGAAGGGTTTTCCTGCCTCCTCCTCACCCCTATAACCACGGCATGGATGTGGGTACAAAGCTCGGACCGAGTTCCCCGGGGAGCTCCGTGCATGGAGGTTTCCCCCCACGTCTGCCCTGCTTCACCCCGGTGAAGCACCAAGAGGTTTTCAAAGGTCTCGTGTGCTTGGGAAACCAGAATAGGAGGGAAGTTACTCAGGTGTGGGATGCCTGTGGACAAAGGAAAAAAAAAAGGGGGGGGAAAAAAACCAACAACAAAACCCTTGTTGCCAGGAAAAAGGCTAAGCGAAACAAGCACTAGGAAAGTTCCACTGTAGGAAAATGGATGTCCCTTTCAGGTCCCAGCCCGGGACTTGCTTGCCCTCCTGCCTTGCTAACCTTATGGAAAGCTCCTTTTGGAAGCAGTTTGTTGGCCCTGCTCTTCTCCTACAAGCCGGCACAGGCAGCCTATGGCTCTGCTCAGAGCCACATGTTGCAGGAGCAGCAGGAAGGCTCCGTCAGCCTCCCCATCAGTGATCCCATAGCTGCCAGCTTCAGAAGGAAATGCTCTCAAGAGGCCCAAATAGGCCCAGAACAGAGGGTGGGTGGGCACTTGCTTAGCACTCACTAACCCTCGCAGCTGGCAAGGTTGGAGGCAAAGGAAGCATTAGGCCGAGATTACAGGGTGCAGCTAAAATGCTAATTGTGTTTTCCATGACCATCAACCAAGCAGCCAAGCTGAATGGGTTTTAAATTGCTGAGCGGCTAGGACTCTGATTCAGCATGTAAGTCCTGTTGCGTCAAGGGCACCACTAAACCCGGGTGGGTGACGGCTGGGTGAGCCGAGGGCCTGTGCAGCCCAAACCCCGTCCCGGGAAAGCAGCACTAAAAGGAGCGAGATCGCGCTGCTTCCAAAAGCTCCCGGCGTCCTGTGAATGCTGCCCTGCTGCCGTATTTAGAGGAATGATGTTGGAAGCCCCATTTGTGAAGGGATCCAGACACCTATGGGAATGAAGTCCTGCTTGCCAAATGGGCTCAAAGGGCTTTGCTTCTTGAGCCTTGCAAAAGCTCTATCGGAGACGACACGGCAATGCTTTATAAACACTTCTGGGGACAAACAGGCAATGCTTTATAAACACTTCTGGGGACAAACAGGCAATGCTTTATAAACATTTCTGGGGACAAACAGCACGGGGGATGGAGAGCTATTTACGGTAAAAGGCCGTAACAGGAGAAGGACAAATGGAAACAAATGGCTCATGAAAAGAAAAAGAGAGGCCTGAAAGCAGAAGATGCTACCAGCTGAAGACCTAAAGCTGGTCCTCTGCGGAAACGCCCAGCGTGGTGCCCTGATTTCTCCCCGTACTGCATCCCTTTGGGCACGGTTTTCCCCCGAATAGCATGGAAGGTGTCTTGCTTTGTGTTTTCTTCCCTGGCACGCACTGAGAAGAGCACTGTGCTATAGCTGGAAAGCACAACTTTGCCTTCCAAACGTACCGCTCCTGCGTGGCCAAAGGAAAGGCTAGGAGAAGGGACAACCCAGCACCCTGCATCCTGCCCCTGGCCAAGACCTCCACTCCTGCAAAGGGAGCCGGGCCGATCCATGCTCCGCTGCACCGGGCAGCGAGCACGGCCCTTACGGCCTTAATTAGAAGGGCTTTGTACGTGGCTGAGCTAACGAAGCCCGGTTTTCCGCAGATCTGCAGTCCTTTGCTCTCTGCTCTCCTCCCCCTGCCGCCTCTCCTTGCCAGGGCCTGGATACCTCCCAATGCCGATGGCCGCGTCGGAGACCTTCCCGCCTGCCCTTAGCTCAGCTGCTTCTGCAGGCAGGGAGAAAGCGCTCGGGCAGCTGAACGGAGGCTCCTCGGTGGCCCCAGGGCCTGGCGGGCGTTTTGTAGTAGTCGAAGACTCCTCCATGCCCCCTGTGTCTCTTCCGCTTTAGATTTTACAATTCCATTATTTTTGTAATCTTACCTCATACCCTGTGCTTTCTGGAGCCCTGAATGCCAAGTCGCCGGCTTCCGGAAGGGGAGACAGAAGCTCTAACTCCAGCGCTCAGTAGAGCCGCGGAGTCCTCAGCAGAAGGGGGGACAGGGAGCAGTGTCCCCCGCACAGCCTGAGGTCACTACAGTCACTTTCTGGAAGATGCTGCTGTTTTCTTCTGCATACTGAGAGCAGAAGGGCCAGGTCAAACAAGGAGAGGGACCCCAAAGGACAGCACCCTGCTTACACTGGAGGTCCCCCGCTCCCTCTAGAAACTGTCCCCACCACCCTCGTCCCCTCACCATAACCACAGCCTTCACTCAGAGCCAGCCCTCTTGCCTGGCAGGGGGGAAAACCCCCTCAAACCAGCTCTTTTGGGAAAACCCCTTTGGGTAAAATGTGGATGGTGAAGAACAGCTCCAGCAGCAAGGTCACAAACACACAGAATCCCCTTTTCTACACCGATTTCATACTTCAGATTCAAGGTCACTCTAGGTTTGTCATGGAAAGGACACGCAAGCCCAGTTCTCCTATGCATGAAGGTGATGAGTTTTCTGAAGAGTTGGGGGATTTTAGATGTGGAGAGCTGTGAGATGAAGTAAGGCTCCAAATCCACTAAATTACTGCAACAGGCAGTGACTCTCAATGGTATCAAATATTTGGGTCAAGTTTTTTACCTGGCCTGTTTCCCACGTGTATTTGCAAGGTGCCCATATGCCCTGGTAGCAGTCCCACGTGGACATTTTAAGGAATAGGGTTTGAACAGCTCCAGACTCAATCAGGGCAGGCAGGATGGCAAACACTTGTCTTCCAGCAAACAAAATTAAGGCTGCTGCTGAGACAGGGCAGAACGAAAACATGAATTAAAAAATCAGACAAGCTGAAAAGCGAACGCTGCCTGATTGCAAAGCAGGAGAGGCAAAAAACTGACACAAACAAGAGAGAAAAATAATTTTATCTTTAATGCATAGCATGGTCTTAAAAGAAAAATCTGCTGGCCTGTGTTTTGCAACTAATACTGAGGCCAAACGTGCCAAGCATCAGCCTGGAGATGTGCGCCGATTCCAAAGGTTCACTTGCATTAAGTCGGAATATTGGGTTACGGGTGACTATGCGCCACTTCATCTAACCACCTCCAAGAGAAGAAAGTGGCTCTAAGACAAGAATTATTCACTTAAATAAACAGACTGCCTAACAAGAAGGAGCAAAATAAGTAGATAAAATTCAGTAAGGGGAGAACCGAATAAATCGCCGCATTTCCCCACTGGGGCATTTATTAGAGGCTATGAAGAAGAGGAGCTTGCCTGAATACTTCCAGTACGCTCTTTCCAGAGGAAAATCTTACGGTGAGCCGCGTGGGCAGCCTGGGAACAATTTATTGTACTTTTTATCGGTTTTCTTTGCTTACAAATGAACACTGCAAGGAGCCGGCAGCTCTCCCTAAGTCACGCACACACGGCACAGCTTTGCCTGAAAGGCAACTCTTCTTTTCCCTTAAACTCTGAAAAGCTCAAAATGCAGAAGTTCAGTGAACCCATTAGGTGGCTTCATTACTGGATTTACTGATTAAAGCCACCACAGAGATACGCAGCATCCACACTGGTACTCTATAGCACCACATGCCAACTGGACTGACTGTAAAAAAAAGCTGTTTTTAGAACCACAATCCTACATTTGCCTGAACAAAACATTTAATTTTCGCCACGAGAAACCGGAGGGAATTTGCCTGGGAAACCCAAGGGATTATTTACCTTTAAAAGCAAGAGATGGTGCGCACCATCTATCCAAGCACAAACAGGCCTACATACTCCCCACACAGCTCTAAATGCTCCTCTCTCTGGAGTCCCTGTTATTTTCTAGCACCCTCCCTCCACGTAGGATCAAAGATTTTTACATTTCTGTATGCTGGGGAGGGGAAGGGTTGGAGAAAAACAGCTTTCTAAGCTAAGGGCAGCAAAATATCCATGGAACACCACACGAGCCTCAGCAGAGACAGACTTTGCAGCCAGTTGTGGAGGCAGAAGGAGCTCACTAATATCTAGCGATAACTCAGAACTTGCACGTTTGGCCTTCAAAGCTCTTACTCAATTCACTAGCGCGCCAGGGCTGATCCCTGGCCTTCTGAAGACATGAAACAGGCCAAGGGCATCATTAGGACCGCGAGAGCTCTGCTTTCATCATAGATCCCTGTATTTCTCTTTTCATTAGCCGCTCTCGACAGGGCCATTACACACACGAGATTACACGAGCAGTACTTAAGGGCTGTTTAATTCAACAGTGTTTCCAAGCTAATGGACGCAGTTCAATTTTCCAAAGCCGAGAGGGCTCCGCGTGGGATCCCGCAGTCCACGTCCAGCCAAGCCAGCCCACGAGCCACTGGTTCCCACATCAGCAGCACCGACATGGCAGCAGCCCTAAGCCGGGGGTCGTCATCCATCTCCCTTCCCTGTTACTTTTAGCACTATTCATCTCCCATTACTGACATTTGTGAGTCCAAAGAGTCAGCTGAGGAAATTCAAACATGTTCGACTACGGACAGGGAAGGCACTTCCCCATGCCCATGCTGCAGAGACAACCCACCACCAGAACGCTTCCTCCTTCGCTGCAGATGCTGGAGACACGTGCTGGCGACCCAGGATTTAAGGTCGCTCCTTCCAGCAGCCCGGACGCGGGGAGCGGATGCCCGGTGCGATATAGATAGCGCTCGCAAAGCCCAGCCGCGTTGGGTTTCATAGTGGCAAGGTTTATATGTACAGTTAAGACAATTTAAGCCACTTGGGAGACTGCAAGCTTTTCAAATCGATCCCTTTTCCTGTCACTTTGGAGCTCCTGAGTGGCACTGGCTGCACACAGCAGCACCTGCAGTTTCAGCTTTGCAAGGAGATAAGATTTGTCCTTTTAACACCACCACCACTTTCCACAGCCTGTGCATACGTGACGTGGGATAGCAGGAATTCATGCAACACTGAGGTTTTCCTGATGTTATTCACGACTGCGGGCATGACACTTTCCTCTCTCCTAAGAAAACAGCTGTTCCAAGCCAAAGGGAACAGACCCAGCAGAGAGGTTCGCTCCATGCAAGTGGAAATAGAGGAAGCAAAAGCAAAGGTGCACACATGGAGCAGCATCTCCAACGTCATGACTGCTCCGCAAGCACCAGCCCAGCATGTGCAACCTGCCCAATCTCCCACCAAAAACCTCCTAGGAATCATGGCATGTTATTCCCGGCCCGCGGTTCCTTCAGTCCTGCCCGACAGTTTCTGCAGCGAATGGCAGTGGAAGCACTGGGACAAGCCCGGTTTTACCTCCCAAGGATTCGCTCAGCCCAGGATGCAGCTATCCCTCCTGTGCACTGAACGCGCTGGCGGGGGCTTCAGGACAGACGTTTCTCGTTGCCGCCTCTTGCTCAGGACTCGGCCATTGGCTGCAAAGTCACTTTGAGCTTAGGCAGCTCAAAGAAGCTTTTTTTGCATAGAAAGGAGGCCGAGCAGATCCTGCTGGGATGAGAGCCCCCAGGCTGGGGTGGATGGGGGAGTCAGGGTGTCCCTGTATTACCCTCTCATGGCCCGGCCTACAATTGACTTTAGGAGGCAGCATCTGGTTTTGATATAACCGAGTCTGGCAGCTTTTGGTCACAGGCTCGGTCCTGCAAAGGCTCCTATTGGAGACGTGGAAGATACTTCAAATACCCCCAAGGTATTTTCAATGCCATCTAGGAATCTGTTCCTCCAGCAGCATTACAGTAGAGAAGGACAGCTTTCCCAAAACACTTCCATAGGCCAGGGGGTCCGTGTCGGGAACACTTCCTTTCCCAAGGGATCTGCAGCAAGCAGGACACTATCTACAGGAACTGCGATGATGCCCCCGAAAGAAGCACAGCAGGGCCGCTCAGGGCTTGTCTGCCATCTCTGAGCTCCTTCCAGACACGAGCCGGCACAGCTATCAGCAGGGCCGTTTTATCCTGCTGCGCTCTCCGAATACATCAAAAAAGAAAAAAACAGAAAGGCACTAGACACAACACCTGCAACATCATCTCGACTTCTAGGTTTCCTCGGTTGTTACTTGCAAGGCGAAATGAAGGCAGCCACCTCCATGCATGGGGTTTTAAAGCAGAACAAAGCAAACGCTGTTTTTCCTAACAGTGCAGAATGTACTCAAAAAAAAAAAAAAAACCCAAAACCACATGCAAAAAAGAGGGGACACAGTGAAAGACAAACGTCTGTGCGGCTCAGCACCACAGTCAGGTGCCATCCATTGCGGGTGTTGCACAGAGGGAGCCTCCCGCCGCAGCAGGCTCCCGGGAAGGCGAGGATGCCGTGCGCAGCGCCGCGCTCCTGCTCCCCAGCACCCCGGCCGCGTGCGGCGCTGCCCTCGCTGGCCCCTTCGCACCAGGCACTGGGAGAGCCAAGAGCCTGGAGGGAAGCGGGGCAGGGGAGGAGAAGGGAGGCTGCGCGGGAGCACTCAGTGCCCCCACAGCGCGCTCGGGGTGCTGGCACAAGCTGTCCCAGGGCACAGCTCACCTCGCATTTTGCCTGTCCGGAGAAGCGACATGAGGCGCCGCAAAGGTCGGGACAGGCGGCTTTGGTCTCCGGGCACGTTTGACTCCGCGCTAAGGGCGCTGCAGCCCGTCGCTCTGCAGCAGGCTGCCCACCTCCGGGAAGCTGCTGGCTGCAGGACCATCCTCATCAGCGAGATAATCCCGGGCAATGTGCAACTCACATGCTCCACTCACAGCCCAAAAAAGCAGCCCACAACAACATACACCCATCCCCAGGGCCTAAGGTCTCCTTGGGAGGTAAGAAAGAACGAGGGGCCAGAGGATTTGGGAGATTACGCTCTTCTTAAACAGTTGAAATAATTCCCGACCTGACTCCTTATTCCCTTTTTTTTTTTTTTTTTCTTTTTTTTTAGCAGATCATTATAGTATTTAATTTGATCTGCTTGCACAAGAAACACAGAGGCAGCCCCCTCTCTGCTGCTTCCACGGAAGACATCGTCGGATGCAGATTTCCAGTGTCACTGCAAAGAAAGCAAGTGCAAAGGGACTAGCAAAGCAACACAGAGAGAGATGCGAGATAATCAACATTTGGTCATTCCTGGCACTAACAGTAGCCCCCTCGAGCGCTCCCTGCTCCATAGGTTTCTGGACAGGACTAGTTACTGTTTCGTGGGACATGGGGGGCATTCTCTGCACAGAGACACAGAGAACGTGCTCCAGCTGTGCTGTCTTCAGTTTCCCTGTGAACAATCCCAAACTGAGAAACAGTAAATAGTTAATTATGTTGCACAGAGAACCACTATACGCAGCAAGGTTCAATACATTATTTATCAAAGTTGAGAGCAGAGAAAGGGCACAGAGCTCTGTCAGGAGGAGAAAGAAAAGAAGTCTAAGTTTCTTCGGCAAGTACTTTGGTTTCAGGCAGGATCAGTGTTACAGTAATGGTAAGTGGTCTCCCTTTTAAGATTTAGGCAATCTTAAGTAAAATCACCCCTTTCCTGAGTACTACGAGCGCAGGATCCGGGCTTTCCACTGCATGCATTCTGACAGCTATGTTACAAGAACGCAAGTTTCTACCTGTTGCACCCGAAATCCCACAGACATCATGGAACGCCACAGCAAGGGGCTATATGTGAAATTAAATGCACAGGCAGAGCATTTCCAAAGCAATTTTAAAGTTGAACCAACAGGAAAACCCAGGAGTGTCCTGGGGGACAGAAACTTCCCCAATGGAGAACAAACCCCTCCAGCTGTGTCCTCTGCGCCACACGTCTAGGTCAAGAATCACGGGGAGCCCTAAGGCAGTGATGAACCTGACTCTGGGAGGAAGCGGTGGAGGTGATCTGCTAAAGACAGCGTTGTTCACAAATCCAGGTTATCCTAAAGAACAGCACACGCAGGGCGCTGTTTCAGACAGCAGCATCAGGGGCACGTTCAGAGGCCACCTGTGACTTTCTACGATTTCCCAGTGCGTTGCACCGAGCTCTGCTCTTAATCCTCCCCCCTCCCCGCCTTGGGGGCGCCTCAGGAACCCTCCGGCGGGGCTCTGCGGCGGTCGCCGGGCTCCTTGCGGCGGCCCCGCTCCCGGGCGCTCCGCGGCCGCCCCGCACTCACCCAGCACGAAGCAGAGGAAG
>NW_010587963.1:199126-213488 GCF_000705375.1 Tinamus guttatus
GCGGCTGGGCAGGCACGGAGGGACGGGAGCGGGAGTTTCCCCGAGCGAAGCGCCGGGGCTCCTCGCTCCTCTCGCGCTACGGCACTGCCTCAGGGGAGCGCGAGGAGGAAAGCCGCGTGCTCGCTTGCTCCTAGACAGCGCTGCTGGAGGTAATGCAATGTTTTAGAAGAAAAAAAGGTCGTGTACACAGCACGTCCGTGTGCATTCCTTTGAGCGGAAAGGCGCAACCGAGCGCGCACAGCTCCACCTGCAGCTCGGCGCGGCGGGGCCCGGCCGCGACCAGCAGCGGGAGGACGCGTCCTCCTGGGCACGCAGGGCAGCCCGCGCCGGAGCACGGCTCGTGTCGTGCTGCTCCCCAGCACGCCCCTGCCTTCCCCTCATTGCAACGTGGGGCTCCCGTGCCGCCACACCAGCGCTGGGGCAGCAGGAAGAGCTGCGGGTCCATTAGAGAATCCAGGCTGGGCGCAGGAAGGGCAGCGCTGGCTGGTAGGTACAGAGGAGAGCAGAGCTAGGGCTGTTCTTACCCCGCTATGAACAAGGGAAACATAAAAATTAAAAAGAAAACAGAGCTGAGGCCCGACGTGCAGCCTCGAGACCACATTTACAGTACAAGCTGCCAAACACAATACCAGGTTGTGAGCACAGGGTCTGCACTAGGGGCGAGGAAGATGATGAAACTTGAGAACAGCAAAGCAAAAGGACAACTTTTTTGAAGAAGGAACTCTAACCTTTATTCACAAATGAACCATTTCCAGCAGAAAACATGGCCAGCATCAAGCCAGGTGTAACCATGGGACACAGCTGGGTAGCTGCAATGCACCCTCCGACAGAGTAGCACGTGCCTAGCAGGGCTGGTCGTGCCCTTACCAGACGCTTCCACTCCGGCTACCTTCTTTTGCCAGGAGAGGATTTAAAAGCTACACCCCACCTGCATGGTGGCCTCTCACACACAAATAGACTGGGATCTCCCATCTCTTCCCCCAGTCAACTTAGCACCTCAAACCAAGTTTCCAACAAACCGGCGAGGTAAAAATATGAAAAATAAACAATCAAACAAAAAATCCCAAATCCATATTCTGAAAAGACAGTCTAAGGTTGAACATCACTCAGCAGTAATTATTTGGCCATTCGGCTCCAAAGCACATAGCGGAAGTGCCAAGTGGAAATGGATACAAGAGCACCCTGCTCCCAAGTATCTGCTGCTGTTGTAATACTGTGGTTAGATGACAAATTCCACAAGTACAGAAGCACCAAAGCTGAGTTCTTCCAAAATAAAACCTCCTTTAACTCTCTTCTTGGCCTTGTATTAAAAGAATGCATGAATTTTCTACAAACCAATGAGAATGGGATGATCTAAGAAGAACTTAAGTGTGTTAGCAATTTATTAAATGTGTAGCACTTCAAACCATCTTATCAACTACCCTAATGCCTAAAACTGAGGCGCGTATAAGAATTACAGGGGTTGTGTATTTCAGTGATAACCAGGCACAGAAATGTGCTTCCAGTTTACACTGAAATGTACTTTTAATTATCCTACTCAGAGAAGCCTTTTGTTGAATACTTGAGAACTACAGGTGGAGAACAAAACACTGGGAAGCACCATTTAAGATCTGCATATACAGAAAAACACCCTGAAACACTTCTAAACTCATCTTCAAGCTATTTTGTCTTGGATAAGGCACATTTTCATTAAGTTCCACTGAAATAAAACAGGCAAGAAGGACAATATGATCTTGGAACAAGCTAGAGTATAGGACTGGCAAAAATCTTCCAAGTGAGACGATCGATTCTTCATTATCAGAAAATTGCCTTAAAGACAGACAAACAAACAGACAGAAGTAGGTAAATTTAGCATGCATGCACCTAAACTGAAAGCAAAGGATCATAAATTTAGTGCCACTAGAAGCTATGACAGTTTTGCTATAGAGTTTGGAGGAAGTCTTTATGTAGAAGCAGCTTCCTAGCTTCAAGGACCACACAAAAGATGTCATCGGCACGAAGACAATCTTTGTGTAACAAATGATATAGCCAGTCTTAAAAAAAGAATAAAATACAAAGTTTTAGAAATTCTTTCCTAATAACTAGTTTCTAGTATATAAGTTTCTCTCCAAGTTTTATAAACGACAGTCTTAAAACTATTGGGGAGACAACTGAACCAGCAGCTACCAGCAGCGGACGGATTTGGGCTGAACAGAGTTTCAGGATCATTAGAAATGCCTGATGGATATAATTCAAATAACACATACTTGTCAACAGACACTGTACAGCTTCAAAAAGCTTGAACTACACACAAACCACAATTTCTATCAAATAAGTTGGACCAGAATCATCCTAAGTATTTTACTTGCATGTTTACAGCTCTTCTGTTACTAATGACTTGGCTATTGAACAGTTGCCTCATTATGAAAACAAAAATTGTTCTAGACAATCTCTCTTGAGCAAAACAGAAGACCAGAAACACTACTATAAAAGTAATTACGATTGTAAAGCACTCATGGTATTTTAAAATCATTTGACAAGTAGAACACATTTGAGAGGTATGGAAAGGTATGAAATCCTGTCAAAGTAAATCAGTAGATCACTATGAAGACTTTTTTTTTTAAATATTGTTTTGCTTCAGAAGAAGCCTCAGTTTACAAATGCCAAACTAAGCAATGCGTGTTACATCAGTCATTTCAAAAGGAACTCAGCCAAACACGCATATTACCGAGGAGTCTTTTACCCTCACCATAGGAGGTATAATTTCATGCAGATTCAAAATCCTATCAAATGCCTCTGTGTTCAGCACTTAATCTACCTTCAGTCATTCTCAAGGACTTTTCTGATTCCTAATACTCCTTCCTAGAGCAAGAACCAGGTCAAGAACTAATACCCAAGAATGGCTTGTAAGCATTTATCTGTATTGTATTGTCGATGCATCTGTGGAAGCACTTCTACTTCACCCAACTGAGCAGGATCTATTGATGTTAGTTTTAGTATTTAACACACGGTCCTGTTCAAGTTAAGGCCCTGTTGTAGTTACTTGCCCGCTACTATCACGTGTACAGAAACACCTGACCTGGAGAGTTTAGTCTGATAAGCAACATGCAAAGGGTAGTAAAGATCCTTACACTTTTCCAGCTATCAGCATAAATATTACTGGTCTGGTAATTAAATGAGTATCTCTTCTTGCTAGTATTCCACACTTACCCAAAGTGACTCCTTGATATCCTTGAGATCGAAATCGAAGCATGAAGAATTTGGTGAAGTTTGGGAAAAAAGCACCACAAAGTAACAAAAATCATGCAATTTGATAGAGTCCAGTGTTTGGGGGGCTCAAGAGGAGCATTTCTAAGAATGCATGGAACAACACAGGAACCCTGTCTGTGGCACTGCTAGCAGCCCCAAAGCAAGCAGAACTTGAAGCTTAGTGGAAGACTGGAACAAGTGCCAACTCAAAGACTTTTCCTACAGGAGGCTACATACCTCTCCAGAATGCTGGGCTGAGTGGGGTTTTTTTTGGGGTTATGCTTCTTTTTGGAGGGACTTGTCTCACCCATTAAATTTACAGCTGTAATGCTCTGCCAGGGAGATGCCCCCCAGTTCACTTCTACCCAAACTTCTTTTTTTTTTTTTTCCCCATTTCTAATGATTGCTCTGAGTGAGATGGCAGATGAGATCTAGCAGTTCCTTCTTACTTATTCCGCCCTCAGTACTAGCTGCACAATCCCTCCTCTTCCCATGCCGACACCTGACTTCTCACTGAAACAACTCAACCCAAAAGATTAACTCAACGGGGAAGGAAGGAAAAACAAACAGCCAGCAATCCTCCCTAAGCCCCAATCGGCCCCTAAGCTTACGCTCTTGCTCCGCCTGCTGCCCCAGCACCATCCTGGCTCTCTAGCTCCAGTGACCATCCAAGGCCCCTCAAGAAGCCAATCCGGCTCACTGTGCCAGAGGAGAGCTACTCATGGTGGCCACAGTCATTCTCTGGGAGAGAAAGCAGGACCTTTCCTTTCGGCAGAGGCCAATCGGATTGTCAACCTTTAGGTGTAACCTATTGTATTGGGGACCAAGGCAATGGAGCATGGAAGACACTTTCAACTAAAAAAGCTGTGAAAGACATACAATTATAGCCTGGAACTGACAATCCAATCCCATACTTCTGGCATAAATCTTTCAAAACTGAGCCTCTTCTGAGATTACTTTATGAAATGCTATGACATAAACTGACCATTAGATGTCACCTTTGTCCAGAATACTTACGAACATGTAGTCTGTGATTTCAGCGCTGTTAAAATTAAACAGTTCTCCACTGATAATCAATAGAATAATTTGTAAAATAGAAGCCTCAGTATTCCAAATTTTATAAAACACGTTTTATACGGGACAGAGCTATAAACCTCATCTGTTTCTGCAAAACTTAATGTTAATGATCCTCAGAAATCCTTCAGTAGATTAATTTAGTTACTCCTGCACACACAAAGCTTTATACTAAATTACTAATCTAGTCAGAACATACAGCTAGACAAATCAATGTGTTTTCTTATCAACATATTGAACATAACAGGCTAGAATACTCACTTATATTTATTCCTTTTTCCCTCCACTCTTGGGCATGGATTTTCTTAGAATGAGAGAGGTCCTTTTCACAATAGAGTTTATGGACAAGCCACTGAGAATACCTTTATTGTTTGTTCTCACCTGCAGCAGAGCATCTATAATTTTCTCCCTATGTAAATAAGAGAATTAACGGTTACATCACAGCATCTGCAACACATTTAGCTCAACTGAGCTACCATGAATATTGAATCCATTATAATAAACCAGGAAAGAAATAAAACCTGAACACTCTTACCTGCTAGTCTCTGGATGAATTTCTTGAAGTTTCTTCATTAACTTGGTAAAGCTGCTCAGGTTCAATGTATTAGGAGGAATAAAGGTATCAAGTGCATCAGGGAAATAAAGAGCAGATGTTTTCTGGAGAGAATTCTCTTCAGTCTTCTAGAAATGCATCAGAATAATCACAAAGTGAATGGGTTAAAAATACTGTACAGAAAAAATGGCATACCCTTGCTACTTATGTTGCTGTTATGGAAAAAGAACGGAACAGACATAAATACAGCCTAAGATTGATACTAAGTGGTTGTGCAAAGACTACTTATATTTTCAGTTCTATAAATTAGCAATAGAACAATTACATATGTTTGTATGTAACTGGCAGATTAAGTCAGAATATATCTACTGCTCAGAAAATACAACATAGCAGAGATGACAGTATTAATGTATCTAAACTGTATCTCCTAGAAAACTAGGACTTTAAAATTAAAAATGAAAAGTTACAAATCCATACAGCTTATTAGAGCACCAATTTTTTAATTTTGCCTCATCTATCAAGAGCAAACCTAAGTGAATATAATATGTATTTATATAAAGAATACTTAAGGTTGTACTTAAGAGTTTGCCCTTCAACATCTCAGCATCTTTCTGGTATGAAATCACAAGACATTCACATAGAGACAAACATTAACAGTGAAAAGAAAAAGAAAAAAAAAAGGCAAGAAGAAAAAATCAGAAAAATCCAGTATAAATAAAACTGGGTTCCCGACTGGCTTACAACATACAAGAAGAGAATATAACCTGATGCAGGAGCAAAGGAATGATGCCCTCACTCTTCTGCAGCATGCCAAAAATCTATTATTGCCCCTTAACATGTTTTGCTAACCTACCGTAATTCCAACATATATTAAATACAACATCTTGTGGAACAAATAGTTGCTTCAATTTTTAAGGCTCCTAATCTGCTACGTAAGGGAACCTTAGTAATAATCACTCACCTTTTGATTTACTCCAACCAAAGACTGTTCTGAGCCTTCAGTAGATGATTTCGCATCAAGCTGCTTCGTTTTTGAAGAGGCTGGTGAACAGTGAGTAATTTTTGAAGAAGTTGTAGAAAGGAGCAGCACCTTCTCAGAAGCAGAGGTGGTGGCTGGTGCTTTCACAGAGTTGGAAGCTGAAGTGAATGTTTTATCTTGAACACTATTTTGAGAGTTAATGGATTGGATTTCATACCAAAACTTAGTCAAAAGGTTCTGAAAAACTGAAGCTCTGTTCCCCGATGCATTTTTTACAAGTTCAACGCTTACTGTCTTTCCTTTGATTTCTTTCCTATTCATTTCTTCTACAGCTAACTTGGCTTTATTAGCGTCTTTAAAGCAAAGAAATGCATATCTAAGATGTAAAATAAAGAAATTTTAGGTAAAACATCTTAAATTACTATACGATGTTGATAAGAGCATTGATACTATCAAGAGGATCACATTGTGGCTCATCTTTTGAATCTTAACTGGTATTTTTCAATCAAACCTCAGCAGAAAATTTCAGACTGCCCAACTTGAAGAAAATACCAGTTGCCTGGAATTACAAGTCTTCATCGAATAAACTCTTATCTACATGAAGTGCAAAATAAAAACACACTAATGCACAACTCCCTCCTCTCTCCCCTATTCACTTATTTTGACAGTAAAAAAATATGAAAGAAATGAAACATCTATTAACATACCTGTAGTCAGAAGAATCCACACAGATAAGAATGTTATTAACTTCGTATTTCTGGAAATATGATCTTAAATCACCCTACAACAGATGAGCATATTTAGTTGTGAAATATAGTGTAAAATAGTTCACAAGACAAATAAACAGGAAGAAAGAGCAGATGTACCTCTGACACCGAAGAATTTAAGCCTCCAACAAGAATAAAAAAAACCTCACCGGCATTCTCCATTATCTTCATTTCTGAAAATTAACACATGAAAACGAAGTATTACTGGCTACTACTGTTTCAGCTGAAGCTAACATCTTCTCTGTAAATTTTTGAAGACATGTAGATAGAAAAAAATCTCTAAAAAAACCTAAATGAATGAATAGTATTTTTAAAAAGAAAAAAGGTAGTGCCATGAGAAATAGAAATCTGTTTCCCATGTGTATTTTACAATGTCTGATAAAGAATCATCTGCTCTTTTTAGCTTTCTCTTCAAGGTGGGTCTTTCAGACATATAGTTTCACATAATTTGCTGGAAAATGTCTTTCAATACCTTTAAAACAGTGTCTAGAAAACAAAGCATTCAGTATTCAGAAGGGAAGGAGAATTAAAAACATTTCTTCCACATACTGTAGAAGAGGTCAGCATCGTAACTACAATCAGAGACCCTGCTTTATACTAACGGGTGCCAACCCTGAAGCTGGATTAGGGTATCGAGAAACTCATCCTGGCACACACGCACTCTCAGATTTCTACATACTTGGACTTCTAACCATGTCACCTGGGACCTGGATTTCAGAACATGTACCATTACATCCCAAATAACTCTTATATAGAAGTCAAAGGAAACAAAGAGGAGGAGCAGAGAAAAAGATTTCCAACTACACGATTGGCTATATTTTTCCAGGTTTAGTTATGTTTTAGAAGAACACAGAATATCCAAATAATAAATACCTATTAGATATGCCATCTTAAAGCATTTGAACTCACCTCTTGGACTATCTGTGTCTTGTTTTTCTTGTTGTTTTTCATCAAATGTCGCTGAAAAATCAGTTGCTGCCAAGTTCTCTTTAGCATCAAACCAATATTCATTCATTTCTTCATTTTTTCTACACTCTTGAGAGTTAAAATAAATTTCAGTGTGTAAAAATTCAAACCATGGTATCCAATATGAATAAATATTGAGTTTCTGCTCTGAGTATTTAAGAAAGTTCCAGCTGTGCAGTTTACAACTTCTCAATTCTGATTTAAGCCACATGATTTTTTTCAATAAACTAGAATATACAGCTGATGCAAAATGAAGTGTTTCATCAGAGAAAGCACGAGAGCATTGTATATATATTTTATTCACAATTTCATTTTTAACAGCTTAGCTAACACATAATATAGTATTTGGATTAGAAGCAGCCACTTACCATATTCAACATCCTGATCTTTATGGTAGTCTTCAAATGTCTTGGAAGTAGTAGAGTGTCTGGGCTGAGTGCCACTAGTTAAATGTACTGTCTGAGGATTGTCCTACAAACATGTTTAAGTTATCTTATAGTGCTTGCATGTCTTTTTTTTTTTTATGTTTCAGAATATCAATCAATTAACAAGTACATTTTAAAAAGTTAACCTATGTATCCTGTTCGCAAATTCCCAACTTATTTTATTTTGAAAGGTCAGAATTCTGGTCACAACAGATGCATTTGCTATTACTGGCAGATAATGTTAGCTTGAATTATGAAGAACGCGATTGTATTTGCAATTACCTATCTAAAGGTAGTACAGAAAACTCAGTAAAGAAGAAGTCCCTACCACATTGACAGAAGTTTTCATTTCTTGCAGTTTTGATTCTTCAGAGTCTGTTTTTCTCCCACCTGAAGTGGAACTAAAAAAAGATCCGAGAATATAATACAAAATATGGCATCATAATCTTTAATTCTACAATGACACTGACTCCTATATAGTATTATCTTAAATATATCTAGTTACAGAAAAATTGGAAGAGCCCACAGTAGCATACATTGGATGTGCTTAATAAATCTTAGCCTGCAAAGAGAATTGGAATTTATATATTGTATTTTGTAATAGCATTGGTTGCAACCTGAAACTTAAAATAACGATATAGGTTTGCATTGCATTGTTTTCCTGTTATTTAATGTGTGTTTTGTTTTGTTTTTTTTTTTTAAAGACAGCTATCACAGAGTAGAGGTTAGAGAAATGTGTTAGAACTGAAAGTAATGGAGGCGCAAAGCAAGCTGTAAATTGGAAATACTTGCTGTAAAGACACTAGGATACAAATACAGCTCCATAGTTTACCCATCAGAATGCTACGGAGTGAGATTTCTTAAAAATGGAATCACTGTGTGCAAAATACCATGCCAGGCTTTCGGCTGATCAATTTGGAGCGACAGCATACAGTCTGAAAAAACTCTCAAGTTTAACATCTTTGAACACTTGCACCACATTTATTTTTAACTATAATATATAACATACTTCCACACTACTTACTCATGAAAAAGATCCACTCTGTACGCCTGTTCAAAAAGAAAAGACTTGCTTTAACTTGCTGGTTAATTTATATTAAAAACAAAACAAAAAAGTGTTTTTAAAATTACCTTGCCTGGTACATAAGAAGAAAAGAGTGTGAACAATCTTGTCTCAACTGATAGAGAGGGAAGTGCACTTAATGGTACTCCCATTTCTATTTTCTTTTTCATAGTCTCGTAGCTCTTTTTTAGCTCTTCCAAAACCGACAGGAGAGATGCATTTAATTCTGTGTCAGCTAAACCATTTTTAATACATCTGTTAAAATATGCATAAAAAGATCAACTAAGCCAGACATGTCATTTGCTTTACTGCTTCCAGAGTTATTTAAACATTTTGCAGCGCTTAAAAGATTTTTTTAAAATAGGTATCAATATCCCTGTTCATATTGACAACTATTGCCTACAGACATTGGTTTCTTTTTAACTGCATTCCTAATGTTTTATGGACTCAGCCATGGAAGTCATTCATGAACTGTATTAAGAGTCTGATTGTTACAGTATTTGGAAGAAGCTTGAACTACCTTTCCCTCCTCCCTAGGGCAGAGCAGTATTGCTTACCATATCTTAGCAAACTGAACACTGTAAAAACTAAGATTTTTCTAAGTTTTGAAAGAACATTAGCTCACATGCCTAACATGCCCATTTATTCTTCAGAGACAGCTCCTTTCACAGTCTCACATGCCTTCTTAAACACTTTGCTAAACAATTGCTATGGAGCAGACACTAAGATACTTTCTGAATTAGTTGATGTACTTAATTTCATTTAAAAGGACACTAACGTACATACCTATAAAAACCTTTTTCTTCCTCCGACATCAGTTTGTTAATCTCATAGCAGTGATGGCAACACATCTGATAATGCATATTTAGAACCTGCAACTCTGCTTGAACAGCTCTCCACAGTAATTTTCTGCAGCAGATCGAGTCCTTCAAAGATTGCTTCTCAAGGTGTAGAGGCCTTTAAAGTAATAATAATCTTGAAGAACATAAATTGAATCAATTTATGTTATATTTTGAAATAGTAGCTTTCCAGAAGCTATTTCTGATATATTTCAAGGAGAAAGGAAAAAAAAATGAATACTCTGTCTGTCAGAAAGACACAAGCACTTTACTATAGCCAGTGGAACACCTTTCACTTTACTGCTCCCACTTCGAAAACATTTCTTACGCCCGGTCAGAAATATGCCTGACAGTAACTTCTGCCTCCTGTGCTTCCACCATGCACCTCCGCAAAGGAGCCCCCTACATCTTCTCTATCACCCATCACCAGACAGCTAAAGACTGCAGTTTGCTTCCCCACATTCCCGGGATCCCCTGCTCCAGGCTGAACAACCCCATATCCCTCCATCTTTCCGCAGCCAACGCATACTCCAGCTCTTCTGTCCATCTCAGCACCCTCCACCAGGGTTTATTCAGTTTACCAATTTTTCTTGCATTAAAAGGCCCAAGACTGGAGAAAGTTTTCCAGCTGCCACCTCGTGAGCACCTAAGTGAGATGAACCACCACTTCACCCAACCCGCTGGCTGCACTTTTGTCCATGCAGCCCAGCATGTGGTCTCCTTCCTGGATACACAGGCGCACGGCTGAATTATACTTAACTTTCTGTTCAGAAGGATTCGCGGCCAGCTGAGCCCTTCCAGTCGAAAGGCAGTTTCGGCAATCGTGCCCTCCTGCTGCAAGGCTACACTTATCTTTGCCGAACTTCATGAGGTCTCTACCAGCTCGTTCATCTGGTTTGCCCAGGTCCTCCGAAAGGCAGCCCTACCCACCAGCACGTGAGCTGCTCCCCAGCCATCTCCGGTATCAGCTTTGCTAAGCAGTGTACAGCTTTTCAACTACGAAGAATGTAAAAAATCTTACGAAGTATCTGCCAGTCTGAAACAAGAACAGCCTCTGACTCACCTGGCAGTGCTACACGGCTCATTTCGTGATTCCCATGGATCCTGGACAGAAACATTAAAAAGTCACAAATCAACATCTGTAAAGACATTTCAAGCAACACAGAGACGGGGGAAAGTTTTATACATTGAAATTACTATTTTTTAAAGTTACCTGAATTTGTGAAGTCTCAGCTGCTGCAGTATTGCCATCTAAATGTTTTCCCAATATGTCAGCAAACTGTGGCCAAGTTTCTTCTGTACTATCAGATACCCAAGACCAGTCAGTATTGCAAGCAACATCTGCACAGACTTCACGGCGCCACTCCACGGGTCTGGATTTGTTCATCATTGTTATATCTGTGTTAACAGCCCTGGAGACCAGACAAACCTGGGCATTGGTAGCTCTGCTGGTTGTAAAGCAAGCTCTAAAATCTGAACTTGCATCAACAGTCTGGTTAACGGTAACTTTAGAGTCACTGGTAACACTATCCAAGCTTGCAAGCCGCTCTAGTTCTGGCTTCAGATACCTCACGTTGCCACCAGATTTGTCAACAGCTTCCAGCCCAAACAAGGGATTTTCTCCAGCATCAGTTTCAGGGACTGGACACCAAGTTTCAGCTCCCTGCTGAGTGCAGCCAACACAGCTGGTACCGAGCGCACACGCAATGGATTCATCACATCTGCGAGGATTAATCTCACCTGCACTTCTGCAAAATTGCGTGGCTATTGCAGGGAACTCTTCTTGCTTCACGGCGATGCTGTGAACATGTCTATCCTTTTTTTCCACTGTTTCTTCATTTACAGCTATTTTGGTCAATTGTGTGCCATCAATCAAAGAAGTGTCTTTCATCTTTTCATTTTCTAAACTGCCATGTATAAACACATTCAGATAAGTCCTTTCTTCACTCCCACAAGTATGACTTTCAAGTGTATTTTCATAAAGAACACTATGATACTCTGTTAGCTCTTCTTCACAATCACAACTCATGTCTTTGCACATTGGCAGGGACAGACAGTCCTGAAGTTCTTGGGGAAGTTCTGGAACAGCTGCTTCTATGCAGTATTTACAGGTAGAACAACCTTCCAGTATGTTAACAAGATCCTGCTCCTTTCTAATCCCGTTTCCTGGAACTTCATGAACTGGATCTACTAACTGTAAAGTTTCAATTCCTACAGTTTTCATTTGCTTACAAAACTCGCTTGAGCTATTCCTATCATAATAATCTTGCTCGTCACTACTGACATACTCCAGCTGTGAATCCTCACTTAAATCACTTTGTCTGTAACCATCACCAACCCTGCAAACAAAATGCTTATCGTTGCATGCCCTTCCTGGCATATCAGCCTCTTTCTCCCTTTCATATCCACATGCACAGCAAATCGTTGCTCTCTCTTCATTATACATTTCAAGATCTTCATCTAAAGATGATGCTAGATAAGGTAAACTTTCCTCTGACAACTTTAATTCTGAGACGTTTACAGAACATGCCTGGCCAAAACCAGAGCAGTTAACTTCTGCTGCAAGGTCTCTGATGACAGTGTGCTCAACTTTCTCAGAATAGGAGAGAAGATGGGAGGTCTGAACGAAGAGCTCCGGTTTGCTTTTAACGCTGCTGTTCTTTTCCAGTTCCATGGTGTAAATACTTATGTATTCCTCAAAAGTAATCCACACAAAAAACTTAACTCAATTTCATGGTAATCCCTCAAAGTAACCTGCGGCTCTTCTCCTGAAGTTTATTTTCACCTTAATACAAATAGAAAAAGTTCAAGTTACTCTGTCACATACAGAGGCTCAGCAATGCCTAAAATAATGTATGTTTATTTAATTATCTTTAAGTATCTAAACTTCTGTATTCTACTTCAGAAACTAGGAACTACATGGTATATTGTCAAAGTCTAACAGCCCAAGTAAGCCTCTTAAAAGTTGCCATTCTTTCCTGATTGATTCTAATTAATGGAGTAAAGGTGTCCTCAGAGACCAACCAATTCTGTTTTCTTAAGGGCTTGGGAAAAAGACTCCAACCTCTTAATGACAGAGTATTTCTTGGCTGAATCATCAAAATCACAGCTGATACACAGTAATGTTTTTATGTTATATACTAATTTCCTGACAGTACACAGAATATGCCTTCCTCTTTTTCTCTCCTGTTTTTGTCTTCTCCATAGAGAACCTTGAGCCCTTTTAGTTCTTAGAAGACAGAGAGATCTGTGAGAAAGAGATTGGTGTCCAACAAGAACTAAAAGCTCTCGAAGTTTTGGAGGGTAAAATAAAGCAAACCCAATCAAAACAAGAAAAAAAAAAAGGCACGAGAGAAAAACATATTCTTCGTATTTGGGAGATACAGGAAGATATGCTTATCTAGCATGGAACTTGAGGAAACCTGAGAACCTTTACACCTGCAAAGTGTCAGACACTGAAGAAAAGAGGAAAACCATTTCTTACATCACAGAACTTCTTTCCACAGCAAAAAAAAGCTGACAGCACATCAAAACTGTTCTTTGCTCTAGACTTGCAACACAGTTAGTTTAAAGGCTTATACCAACCACAAATGAAAAGCAGATAGAAAGCATATAGGGATGGCAAAATATCTTATTCCTTATAACTCCTTATGGCTGCCTGTTCCTTGTCTTCTAAAGAGTTTACGGTGAAGAAAAGGGTATAAAGGAAGTTGTTAGGCATATTTCTCTCAATCAGGCACTTTTTCAAGCTATTTAAATTAAGTTTAAAAATTTGAAATTACAGCAACTGGTCTCTAACAGCCTCCTATCCACACCATAAATTTGGGAGAACTGATGAGAAGAGCGGACTTTAAAATAAAACACCCTAAAGAGGGGGAAAAAAACCCCCACAACCTCAGATTTGCATCACCGTATGTTCCTCTACTAAGAATCACCTGAGAAAAGCAATTAATGGAAGCAATGGAACAGAAATGATTTGCATCGTTTAACAAAGCTGTTAACAGAAGCCTGAAGCTCCTTCCCAAAAAAATCCTCTATCCTCTATCACTGTTTCCTTGCTTATATGCTTCTGCAAAGCAATTTGTTTCAAAAACTTACCTCCCTTACAACACTAGCTTTACCTAATTGTGGTAACAGGATTTTTGAGTAAAAGAATCTATGATAATAATTATGTTACTGCAATGCTGCCAAAACACATTTTTGCATATATGAATTAGAAGATGCTGTTGCATGTGATTTTTGTCACTTTATACTTAAGGCCAGATTAAAGAACAAGAAGCCAAGTAGCTTCACATGCGTTTTATACGTACGTAATGGCCACAGCCCGCGTGTCCCGCCAGCAGCCGATGCCTAGAGAGCACGTACAGTGCCAAGGAACGACGCCTGTGCTCGAGCAGCTTCCACCCCGGAGGGCAGGACGGAAGATGGGGGACACGAACGCCGCGCAACGCCCTGCTGGCGGCAGGGA
>NW_010587963.1:221216-241237 GCF_000705375.1 Tinamus guttatus
CAAAGTTTCCCACTGAAAGACCCTCTACAATGATGGAGGGTTCTAGCCCATTAGCTAGCAATACCACGGTACGTTACTCCCCTCCTGTGCACACAGTTTCCAAACCCTTTACCTTGGTTTTTGATACCCAAATACAGCTCTTACAGGGACATTCCAGTTCAGCACTCCTACACATTTGTTCTGAACAGCAGGTCCTAGAGGTGTTTCTGAGACATTTGTAAAACACCCAACATGGTTTCAGCTGAGCATTAACATGGAAAAAAAAAAAGTCCACATTTTGTAAACTTTGGAGACAAAACAAAAATTGTTGAGCCTAAAATGCTGCAAAACAATAAAAGTTTCACGTATCTATAATAGAGCAGCTAGGAAGAGACACTGAGAGTAGAAATTCTGCTAAATGATGAAAGATAAGGAGGAAAAGGCCCATGAAGAAAGCTAGGAAAGCAAAGAGCAAAAAAGAGATTGCCTATGTCCAAACTGGAGACAGGGTTGGGGATTGCATGTCAGCAGAGATTGAGAGGCTACTGAGAATTAGGAAGGAGGACTGATACAGAAGAGAATCTGTGGGAGGCCATGTCGGACCACAGGGGAAAAAAGAAAAAGATCAGTTTGCCAAAATCTCCATCTCTGCAAAGCCTCCTTGCTTTTATACTTAAAAAGAAGGTGTTTTCCCAACAAAAGGAGCTGAGGAGTCCCACAGCCTGGAGCGGAAAGGAGCGACCTAGCAAATTCACGCGGAGAAGCTAATGACCCTTCTCGGGCAAAGCGGTCATTATCCCTATTGCACGCAGGACAATCCTGCAATTAGAATGATAATTAGGGTGTGAAACTCATCTCCCTCTTCAATTGGACTTCAGCAATGCTCCTTCCCACCTACTCCCTGCGCCAGTTCCCAGCTCCTCTACGCGCGAGGGAGCCTGGGAACGCGCCAACGCTGGAAGCTGGGACACCAGCTCCACGGCCCCGAGACCCTGCTTGGTCCCCCCAGCTGCTCCTCGGGCTGCCTTTGGCAGGGTCAGCACCTAAAATGTCCCTGTCTGCATCTCCCGGCCATGGTGGACTGCCCTGGGCTAAAAGAAAAGCAAGGAAGGGGGCAGCCGTGTCCGTGTCTGCTTCTTGCTTCGCCTGGGCTGTGAATTTGCAATTTTGCTTGCTGTGACAGCTGAAGGCAACAAGAGGGGCAAGTTAAATCTTCTCTTGTGTCTCTTGAGATATTAGCGGGAAACTGCCAAAGCGTTTAACTTTCCAACATGTACATTTTATACGTACATAAAAATCACTGCAGTAATAGTAAAATAAGATCAATAAAGTAATAAAATTCCAGCAACACCAAGCCTTCCCCATCCTCCATAACAGTACACATTTCAATCGTATGCCAACTGCCACGTAAGATTGGACTTGTTATATTTTGAAGATAACCCATAGAAATTCCCTTTGCATATATGTGCATATAGCCAAGGAAGAGCTGGAGAATCCCAAGACCTTGGTCTTGTCCGTGGTGGTCGCCCAGCTGCAGAAGACACCAACGGCTACCGCTTGAGTTGTCATTGCCTCCCTTCCTCCAACTTGGCTTTAAAAGGTGTTTTGAACTATGAGTTACTTATAAATCCCTCTGCAAGCATGGCTAAAACCTGGCAAGCATGTTTCAGTGCATGTAAGATTTAAATGTAAATACATTTAAAATACAGTGGTGAGTCTGGCAAAGAAAAATATTTACCTAAAACCTGCTGCACAGTGAGCAATGCTTCAGAGTTCTCTGATATTTTAGGTCAGCACTTTGTATAAACCCTTGGTGTAAACAAGGGCTCATACTTACAGAAACCACACTGAAGCTGCTGTAAGTTGGAAAGAAGCCATATCAAAATTGGAAGTTTACAGTAACTGGTGCCATCTCATTCCAGGTCCTCAAACACAGAGGTTGCCCTTTCCTAGCAAGAGCCCCTACCAGCTCCGTAGCGCAAAGTAACCAGCAACGCTAAGGAGAAAGCTGCAGACTCAGTAACTGTCAGTCCCTAATGGTAGCAAAAGAATCCTTATGCACTATGCTTCTAGGAAAAATATTTTTGAAATAATACAAATGTCTTTAAATATTTATGGAGATTCATAAACACTGCTCTGGACAGACAATTTAAAGTATAAAATATGTTTATTTCAATTATATACAGCTCAGTACATTTTGATATACATCATCATATTTTGTTTGCACTCCCACTTTGTAACATTAGTACAAATACATCTTGCTGTAGCCTCCTCCCAGTTCTTCAGTTTGCATTCCCTTCTGATATTCAGCGCTTAAAACAACTTTAAAATAATTTTTAATTAGGCAACGCACTTCCTCCGCAGCAGTATAAAAGATGCAAGACGACACATACCAATGAGTTGAAGTGTCTAATTTATGCCAGCAATTTGAAAAAATCCAGCTTTTCAAAAAGGCATGGAGGCCAGGATACAAAACAATCATCTTTGGTCTCACATTCAGTAAAAATTAAGACATCCAAAATTATCTTCTTTCCCAAAAAAGAACAAGGAAAGATTTTTTCAGAGATTGAAAAAAAATTGCAAAAAATATATAATGCAGTAAAGAAATACAACTTAAAATACAATCTTCCAAGAAAAAAATAGGTATTTTATATGTTTGTAGCTAAACAGTACTTGATGGCAAACCTAAGCACACGGCATAGTGTGTACTAACACTTTTTTTTAGGAAAAAAACCCACCATGTGAGACATGGCATTGAAGGCTTACTGCGGTGCAAAGTGCCTAAATTAAGTAAACATATATATTTACTCCTTTCAGCAGACTAAGACCTGTATGTTGCAAATTCGCCAAATTGTATATTGTTCCTTCAGAGTGTGCAGACTAAGCAGATTCACAGTGACCTGTGCTTTGGCAGCTCTTCTGGTGTACTGCATTTTGGCATACGTCCGTATCAGACACATAACACAAAATGGAATGAGATTAATCTTTTTGCATAGTTAAAAAAAAAATGGTGCCTTGACTTTAATCAATCATAAACAAGTTTCAACATTAGATCACAGTGTTGCAACAGTTCCATGATGAGGCATGACTGGACATACTGCAGATCTAATGTGCATAATACATTCAAGACATCTACCCTAACTCTAGGCCAGAAAGTAGGAGTTTATATGAGGGATTCTCAGTAGCAGTTATCCACACCAGGAGTACTTGCAAGACAGTGTGAATAATCCATTTGTGAAGCTCACTCTTTCGGTGATAAACAATTAATCAAAGAGAGCAAACTCAAAACTACACATGTGATTTCTGGTGGCCAAGTATGGCAGGAAATAACTTAAAACATGCATCCTTGCCACTTATGTAACCCAACATTTCTTAGGTGAGCTTTACCTACAGAGAAAGAGCGCTTAGCGTATTCCTAAAATCTGATTTATTGTGCAAAGTGCGTGCTTCCATATTGAAGCTGGACCAACGGCACGTAGCTAACTTCATCCAAGACTCTGAACTCATGATATTGTGCAGTCGTCTTTCGACTTACCCTTGCCCTTCCTACCACCTTGTGAATCCTCTTTGCTTTCATCCCTGTCATTGCCACCACCTTCCAAATCCTGTTCTGAAACATTTTCGTCTGCCATTTTTTCCAGATCATTGGAGTCTGATGCTTCATCGCTGGCTTCCAACGCATCAGCCTTCTCATCAGTTTTCTGTGAAGATCCTTTCCCTTCCAAATGCCTTGTTTCTTCTGTCTCACCCTCTTTTTTATGCTGCAGGCTGTCATCTTCAGTCAATGTGTTTTCGATGTTTGCGTTGTCTTGGCCTTCTCCAGTTTCACTACATGAGGCAACTTCCCTGATCACACCATGTGCTCCAGCTCCTTCTCCTTTCTGGGTATCAGCTTTCTCTCTACCACATTTTTCATCAGTTTCCGGTATCTGTTTTGATTCCTCATCAAAATCAAATGCATCACTATCATTTTCCACTCCTTCCTCTGCTCCACTCTCCAATTTAACTTCTTCAGCAACATTTTCATCCAGCTCAGTTCTCTGTGCAAGAGTCTCTACCTTGCCCTCTGCTAAAGATTCCTTGGCCTCACCCTGCTCTTCTGTTCCCTGATTTTTGTCCTCTTCAGTCCCTTGAACCTTCTGATTTTTATCTTGCTCCTTCTCTGTACACTCATGTACATTTTCTTGATCTGGAGTTTGTTCTTTGGCTTCTGAGCTGTCTTGAATAAAGTGCTGCAATGGTTTGGTAGTTTCCTGTAAAGAACTACCTGCATCTTGCTCGGATGCAAATCCACCATCTGGAAGGTTCAGCTGTTTCTTGGTTTCTTTCAATGCTTCTTCATGAACTTTGTTTGCAGTAGTTACACAAAGACCTTCAGTTGCCTCCTGCCTAGATTCACCTTCCTCTTGTTTAGCTATGTTGTGATCTTCAGCTTCTAAAGAAATTCTCTTCTCTCCCACCGTATCGCAAGTAGTTTCCTCAATACACGGAGCTGTTTCAATTTCTATGCTTGGTTTTAAATCTTCTACCCTTTCAGTTTTATTCTCCTTTCTTTTTCCAGACTCATCCTGTATTTCTGCTTCTGATTCCTGGCTGTCACAATCTGAAGGACTTGGGTCTACACTGCTTCCCTCCTGCTTGATTATTCCTTCAGAACCTGAATATGCTTCCAATTTGTTCATCAATACTTCCTCCTGTCTGTCCTCCTCGCTCACAGCCTTTTCATGCTCTGTCTTATCTTGCATTTTTCCTTCCTCTAATGAAACTATGGGACCATTCTCTGAAGAAATTGGTCCGATTTGTGTCTGATCTCCATCTTCCCCTTCACTCACAGCTGCTGGGGCACCACTTTCACATGAGTCCTTCCCCTCCATACCCTTGGACTCCGTTTTCTTGGCCTGACCTTGAGCTGCGTTTCCCATCTCATTTTCTTCTTTGGCTATACTAATTCCATCAGTTCTCCCATCAGTACACTCTTCCAAGACATTCCTGTCTTTCTCATCAGTATTTTCTTCTGAGTGCTGGAGTCCCTTGGTGTGATTCTCTACACTGGGCTCTTGGCTAAATGAACCCACTGCTGCAACCTTTGGAAGCCCTGGCTGATCCAAAACCAGCTCACTGCTGTTACTCCTAATAGCAGCTTCATTACCACCCACTGCATTGCTAGCTTCCAAATCCCCTCCCTTCTGCTGTGCTGCAGCCTTTTCTAATTCACATTCTACACCTAAATCACTAGGCATTTCCTGAGGAGTCTCAAAAACCTGACCTGACAGTGCACCCACCTCTAGCTTCTGATTTTTCCTTTGATTTATGTTACTATGTTCAGCTTCCTCACCAACAGGCTGTTGGGCTTCTATGTGACTGCCTGTCGATTCCCCCTCCTTTCTCAAGTCATCTGCATCAGTATCGTCATTTGAGGAAACATTCCCTGATGCCTGCTCTGGATGGCTTTGGATTTGTTCTGCACGCCTACTGTTTGTTAACATCACTGTTGACATGGCAGCATTCTCTTCAGTGATTTGTTCTGCCTTTGCATTTTCATCAGCATGCAATGTCTTTATTTCCTGCTCCTCAGACTCCTCTTTGTGCTCCTCCTGCTCAGTATTCTGCAAGATTTCTCTTTTCCCCACATCCTCCAAAATCTCATTTTTCATGTCCACTTCATTGGCTTTGCCTAAAAGACCATTGAGAAAGTTGAAGGGACCACACCATAGCACTTTGCTCCCCCATTTAAAGCCCAAAAGAGAAAGAATCAAAGAACAGGTTAATAAAAGATCAGTTTTTGCCAATTATGTGAGGCAAAGCAGCAGCTGAATTAGTAAGGGCTGGAGTTTTTATGATCTGTGAAGTCCACCACCACCCTCTCAAAGCAAGAACAGTCTCCAGTGCCGGCTTGTGTTTTTGTAAAATAAAAGATTTATGCTTTGGCAACGTGTGGAGTACAGCTTTCGTAGATGAGAACTTTGTTTCAAGCAGTGCATTTTAACAATAAGATCTGCAGATATCACACTGTAACAGTAGAGATGTTTTGTTCTCAGCAATATCCTCTGTAACTTGAACTCTACTGCGACTCTGTGCACGCAAGAGTGTCTGATGCCATTGCCATGAAGTAATCATGCAGTATTCAGTAACATTTTGTTCCTAATTACCAAGAACAAACATGAGTGTGTACTACAAACACTGTGAAAGTAAAATGTGTTTGGCAAGCAAATGTTGCAGCTGATTCAGATAACCATCAATGGTTGGGTCTTGGTGAGTACCCCTTACAGCTGCTTTATCCACCCAAAAGGAATGGGAGTTTTTTTAAGCAGTGTTTCTTCCTATTTATATTTAGCAGTAGATACTAAGACAGTGTTCTTGGTTTCAACAGTTAATTTGGGGGTTTATGTTATGCCTGTTTCCACACAAACAATCAGGAGGGCTAGAGAATGCATTTAAAGCATTTAAAAATATATCCTTACCTTGTTTTTCCTGTTCCAAACTATTTCCACACTAAAAACTGAGTAAGGAAACAGCAGCCAATAGCTAAAAGCAAGATAACTTTCACTTGCAACAGTTGGCTGCCTGCTGCTATTTGCTAACATGGTGACTTTGAACAACAACAGCAAAAGTCAATTGTTTCCTTTCATTAGTGTAAGGAGACTAAAGTGAGTTCATCTATTGGCCTTTCATCACTAGCCAAGAGGAAAATTTTTGCCAACCAGATTCCTCCTCCTTGATACTATCCATCTCACAGAATCATATGCTTTGAGTTTAATAGCACTAATCCTTGTTACAGCAAGTAAATGATGACATTTTTAATATTAACTGCTCAATAGTACTAGATATCATGAATGAAAAAATTATGTATTAGCGTGTTTTAACAGTGTCCAGCACTATTGTTCAGCAGACATTACAGTTCTCAGATATAAAAAGAAATGACTTGTACGCTGGTTTTACAAATGAAGCTAGAATGCTTTTTAGTCTGTTTCTTTAGATATGTGCTAAAAATAGCAAACAAAAGCAGGATGATTCCTGGCATTTTCAGATTGAAGCTTTAAATAGTGACCTAGGTGACTGCTACTTCTCTGTAATATACAATACTGAATTCTTGTCCTTTGTCTCCTTGAACAAAAGATTCCTTTTGAGGAAACTGCACGATATACTAGGAGTGATAACAACTATTAAGCAGAAAAATGCACAGGAAGTGATTCAACAAGTAGCATGCGGCGTGATGTGTTAATTGTCCAACTAAAAAATGCCCAATCTCCAAGCAAAGGTGAATGAATGGACAGATGGACAGATAAAAGCAGATAAAGTACTTACCTAGAGTCCCATCCCCTGATGTCTTTAGTGCATGAGTTGTGCCTTGGACAGCTTTGGAAGAATCCAGGTGTCCTTCACTATTGAGAATGTCTGATGTCTCCCCATTGGTGGCTACTTCAGAGTCTGGGATTATGCCATGTTTCTGCAGAAAAGTAAAGGCATTGCTTTAAAGCTATCTCTTAAAGTAAAAGACAGCTCAGGTGGTCTTGTTCTTGAAATTTTGAATAAATGATTGCCTCAATCATTCCATTAAAAATGGCTAGAAGTCAGAGAAGAACCCAGACCGTTACAGTTGTTCTCAATTTAGCCATCATCACAGTCAGCATTCAAACTAGATTTAAAAAAAAAATAACAACATAGTCATTTACACTGCTCCTTGTATATGGATCTCCTGCAAAAACAACTATTGAGTACTGAGAGCTCACAGTCATATATTAGAGGTACACATTTCATTAGGTAATTCTCCAAATGGCAACTCAAGGTGGCATCAAAACAAAGTGCCAACCTAGAATCACTTTCTGCCAAAATCTACAAGAGACAACAGAACTGCTTTAGCTACACATCTCTCATTCCTCTGGCATACCTTCAGTTGCTCCTTCAGCACAACCACTTCATCTCTAAGGTCATCCCGCTCACTCCTTATGGAATCAAAGAAATCTTTCTGCCTCTCTAAAGCCTGAGTTCCCAACACAGACAGAGGGCGAGGAGATGTAAAGAAAGGAAAGGAAACAAGTGAAAAGTAAGCGTAAACAAGAATGAACAGATTAAAGATATTTGGAGATTCATGAAAATGGCATGTATGAGGAAGGCAAAATTTAAAGGACTGAGGTCACATACACATCAATAAACTTAAAATCCAAGAAGTGCACAACTTATTCAGCAATCGTTCAATCCCAGGAATTCCTATTAAGGACATTCAGGCCCCAGTCCTTCATTAGGTTTCGATAACATGGGAAAATGAGGATGCACTTTTCATTCGCATCTGCTAGGAAAGATAATTCATATCCATAACACTTCAACGTGTAACTCAAAGAAATAATGCAAATCCCATGTATTAACAGAAGAACATGGAAGTTGGCCTGGCAAATCTTAACAGGCTGCTAATTCCCTGGGTTACATCATGGAGGCAGCATGCTTCAATTAATTTGAAACTGGCAGTAGTCTGTCTTCAGACTTTGCGATGCACCATGTGCAAATGCCTGTTGTGTCAGTGGAAGTCCTTATTTGTGTATTGATACCGAAATATCAGAATGGTAACAAAAACAAATAACTTTGCCATTCTGAGTTTCAAGCGGCTAGAAGTTATTGGACATCATCAGCATGGAAAATGTGCCAAATTTCCTTCCCCCTTCTATATTAAGTCTTTCAGTGCTTGTTATCAGAAATTAAAGCCATATATGTACTTTTTTTTTTCTTTTCCCAGTGGGTTTCTATTTGGCTTTGGGGTAGGGAGTGTGCAGGGTGGGGAGAGCAAGGGAGAAGCAATTACTTTCATCCCAATGGCCCATAAATAAGTCTATTAGTTCTTTATCACACCCCAATTTTTGCTCATAGTCCATAGACCAAACCTGAATAAGCAAAAATTGCAAGCTGATGGAATTGCCTTCTCAATAGCCTTCGTTTGATTCAAGAGCACTTCCTTTCTCAGTATGGCATACGCATATGGTGCATCCCAGTAAATACATTAATCAAATTTCTGAAAACAGACCAGCTGATAAGTTTTTCTTGGATTGCATCATACTGGCCAAAGACAAAATTTGCTGTCTGCTACTTTGCAGGTAATATGAGGCAGCCACATCAAGCAAAGGCACTAGGGAGGATTTTATTCATGGGGTCTTGCAAAAGCAGGATCAGCTGGAGGACAGCAGTGCCACTCCGAACACACATCAGGAGTTCACAGTCCTACCCCTATTTTTTTGTCTTTCCACTCTATTGTCTCCTGGAGATCAGAAATTTCCCTGACATAGTTCTGCTGTTTCTGTTGCAGCTGTTGGATTTCCTGAGGGACGGAGCAAAACAAGAAGACAGAGAGCAGGTAAACAGGTTAACATAGGAAGTCAAGACTGCAGTGATGCCAAAGGATGGAAAAAGTCAGGCGTTAAAGTAGACGAGTATCTACATACACAGTGTCATAGTCACTAACCTCTAAAACCCTACACTTCTTTAGGCAATATTACTATCAACGAGATGTCATAAAATAAGGTTAACACCTTTCTCCACAATGCAAAATGCAATTTATTTTGTATTTGTGGACAACGTAAAAAAATCCAATTACAGATAATGCTTGTGATAAATGCTGTTTCAATTAGTCTGCTTGGCCTGAAACACTCATATTTCTTGAGGTGTAAATTTTGAGTACGGAAGATTGTCCATGCCTCCCCCTTCTATACACCTACTGCCGCCTTGAGCACAGCAATCACAGAAGCTGTTGAAAGCAACAAAGCTGTTACTTACTGCAAGCATTTCTTCTCTTTGCTTCAAAGCTTCTTTCATTTCCATGAACTGAAACTGCAGTATGCTGTGAGCGTGCTTTTCCCTCTCAAATTCCTATAGATAATAAAATAATTTATGAGCTTATTTTTGACTGAAAATAGCCATCACATAAAAACAAGGATAAAACACATCTAACCACACACAGAAAATGCTACCCTTAGTCTTCTAATTGCACTCTCACAAGACTCCAAATTTTTACCTTGTTTTTCTTTTCCAAGAAGCTATTGCATCAACTTCATTTCTTAGTGACCAACCCTTTAGTGTCAAGATGCTGAATTCATGGAAAGCTTAATTCAATACTCAGTCACATAGTCGGCTTAATATAAAAACTATACCACTTTCCTATGAGCCTCCTGAACAGAGTTTTGCACTGCAAATACTCTAGAAGAAAAACACAAAACACCCACACAGGGAATCCTCCAGAACTCACTGTGAACCAAATCTGCTTAAAAGAGGCAGAATAAAAGGATATGCTAAGGCTCTCCTTATCTTGCATGTAAGATATTTCCTCAGAAGTTGCTTTAAAAGAAGTGAAGGTGGGAAGGATTTCCCATTTGGGCACCCGCATGGACACAGAGATGCCCATTAAGGCAAGTGAAATAGCATTGAAAACAATCCACTTATGTAACAGTTAACTTACTTAAAATCTTGAATGGAAGGTTAATTGCCTCCTCTCAAAGGCACCTGTTTGACCAAAACAGAACCAAGGCTGTGCTCACAGCGTGCCACAGCTACATACGTACTTTGCTTTTCTCTTCATACTGCCTCCTGGATTCTGCCAGCTGTTCTTCCAGCTCCAGCAGCGCATCCTTCAGGGTGTCCACTTGGTACATGAAGTTTGTCTTCTCATTGTCGAGCTGTGCATTTGACACCATAGCCTTTTTGTATTTCTCTTCCACTTCTGCTAGCGAGTCCTGCAAAGGAGAAGCAGCCACGGTCGGCGCTCCATTGGAAACACCCGGCTGCCAAACCAGTCCTCGGAGGGGGACTCAGCCAGCCAAATCTCTGTAACCATTTCGTGCTGCAGATGCCTCCCTGGGCTTTCCCCAGCCTTCTAATTGCACACGAGAAAAGGCACCTTGAGATGGATAAAACGGGTCCTTTCCTCCTCCGTGGGAGCTGCTGCTTTTGCAGGGTGCTCCTCCTGCCCCCGCCTCCTCTGCACCCTGGCAGCCCTGAAGCCGACAGGTTGCCTTTCTTTGATTGCCCTAATAAGCTGAGCTTTAGATTAAGGCAGTTTAGCAGCCACCTCACATTAATTTCAGGGGGCACAAGAGCAAGCAAACTTACTGGCTCAGGAAATAGAATTATCCACAAAAAAAAAAAAATGCAGCTTCTGTGACCTGCTGCATTCTTTTTCACCAGATTTCAGTAACACACCTTATACTCCAGGCTCTTAAAATTTTTCTCTGTAAGATACAGTTCCCAGACACTTGAAAACTCCTTTGTTGAATTCAACCTCAAGACAGGAGTTCCTGAGGTTTTTATAACAAGAGTAGCTAAAATGAGGATCATTTTCTCTATGCACAGACTTTTTATCATGTGATTTTAATACAGAAATAAAAGACTCAAACAAAAACAGTGCAAATATGCAAACAAATGGACATCCATGTCAATATTTTAGTTTACAGGTCAAGCACTTTCTCTTGGAGTAAGAGCAGTATCAGAATCACAGCTAGAGCACAGGGCAAGTTTCATATACTTCCACCAGCACGACATTTTTACCAGTTCAATAAAGAGAACTGGGGACTATCATGGTGGCATGACGGCAAATATTAAGATCTGAATCAGTTTGGTTCATATTTCTGTGAACAAACAAGAGAAATTTGTCTTTAAGGACATGAGTTTGTATAGATCCAAATGCAAATCATGTTATAGTGCACTTTCCAGTCTGAATATGAGAAATACCAAAAAGCAGCAGCCAGGATTTGAAAATAGCTGGAAAGGAAGTATATGCAAATAAGTGTTTAAGAGAGGTGCTGAACAATTCTTCCGGCATGCTAAATTTCGTTTTGTTAGCAACAAGTTCCGTCACAAGGATTGACTACAGACTTAACGTGAAGCACCTTTTTTATACCAAAAGCAAAGCCCAAATTAAAAAGGGTCATTGAAACCTCATGCAGCTTAGGTACAAGTCATCACAAAAGGCATTCTAGGGGACACCAACTGACAAAAGCTAACTACGTTTTCTATGCGGTGAATATTATTTTGCTACACACTGATCAGGGAAAAAAAGAGTCAGGCTTTTCAAAAAAAGGCCCAAACTATTCTTTTTCCATTTACAACTCACTTAAGATGGCAGTAACGTCATACATCGCAGCATTGAGCATATCAAAAACACAGTCAACGGTTGATGTTGATACAAATTGCATTATACACACGGATGTCTACTTGTGTCTTTGCAAGGCTGCCATTTCCAAAAACGCAGCTCATGTCATTGCTCACTTACTGGAGGGGTGTATTTTGCTGCACCAAAATGATTTTACAACTTTGTGAGGGTGGTACTGCTGTGAGTGCTCATTCTATGGGCAACAAGTAAAGGAATTGTTCAAAGGGTTTCTGTGAGCTAAGAAGGACTCTAAGGGCAGCCTTCACCTCCACACACATACAGCTGTCCAGACGCAAGCTGGACCTCACCAAAGTAAAATGCAAGGACACACATACAACCTTCTAAAATTTCATCTTTCATAGCACTATAGGCCACAAGTTTTAGTTCATTTCCAGTTTGGGGACGCTTCTTGGATTATGGGTTTTTTTGTTAGTTTTTCTTTTTAACTAGTAACTTGGATTTGTTAGTAAGGTGATTGCCTTCTCAAAACATCAAATAGAACATGCAAGAGTAACCAGCAGCCTTTCAGGCGGCATTTAGATGAATTTCTCTCAACAGCCAGCGGGCACCAGAAGAGATGTCCTTTCTGGCAGGAGACAAGTGTTCCACACCATTCGTGAGCCCTCCCAGAAGAGGAGCATGCAAGATCAGTGCCCACGCTGACTCTCTCAACACTTAGCTGGTGTTAATCATCACACGTCCAGGCTACAGCAAACCAGTACCTTCATTTCTTTCAGTCCCTGCATGTATCTGCCTTCTACATCCTGAATCTGGTCCTTTAACTCATAGATATCCTGAGAGAAACGATGAGATAGTGAATGATGCTGTAGAAACTGAGGGGTGGTAAATAGAGCAGGCCACACAGGCTGAGCAGATCAATCCTAGCCTGCACACTTGTCATTTCTGGGCTAAAAGTTCATTCCAGCTCTACTCTTTTTGACCTTAATTTTTTTTTCTTAAACTAACAAAAATAAAAATAAAGCTATTTTCCACTCAGATTTTCGCTCAATGGGAGGAATATCAGATTGAATAACTACTTACTATTCAAATGTGCCTAAATAAGGCATCAGAAATTAATTATGAAATAATCCCTCCCCAGGTTGATAGCTTTCCCTCAAGCTAGCAACCAGAAAGTGTGCAGTGCTCCTTGTATCATTTCCAGCCTTACATCACTTTTTTTCCATTGACAAGTATGAGATGTTCTATTCCCATCAGTCCGTCCATCTGCTGCCGTACATCTACAGCTCTCCTGCAAATTTCCTGCAGCTTGCCACCAAATATACAAAGCTGTTCACTATTTATTTACACCATATAATTCAGGGGGAAACATGCCAGTTATTTTTTGCTATCAGACCTGAAGGAAACCATCTCCTTAATACTGAGGCAGGAAGCAGCACTGTCAGTCTTCCTTCTTACTGTTGTTTCCACACACAAAAGCAATACTCCTTTGAAATAACTTTATAGATTATCTACCTAGAAAATAATGCAAGTTATTGCAATACTGCAACTGGCCAAAATAACCATCCCTAGCAACTCATGCTGTTCTGAAATATCTCACCTTTATTTCCCTAATAGATGCCTCTGTGTCAGCTGAGATGGAGGTGTCCCCGCTGCCTCTCCGTGAAGAAGTCCCACCCAGCGAAGCTAAGGTAGCTGCTGATAAGCTTGAGACAGTGCGAGCTCCCTAGAATTAAAACAAAACACAATTAAAAATGGTTATGACCCTTTTTTGGGAGACTTTTACATATACACATAATGCATGGTGTGAATGTACTTATAGAGACAAAACAGCAATTTCTCTTTGGCACCATCAGTGATATTCCAGCAGAGCAGATGGATCATCATTAGGTGCTTAGTTTTACCTATCAGCAAGGCAGAAAAGAGCCAAACCAGAAACAAACCCAGTTTCTAACGCAAGTTTTACATGCTCCGTTTTCAAAAAGGCACATGTAATCATTAATCATTGGAACACGTCTGTGCAACTTTGGCAGTCCCAAATCAAATCAGGAAGAAAGGACCCGACAGCAGTTGTCATACCTCCAGGTGTCTAAACCAACCAGAAACAAATCTGTGCCTGTGGTATCACCCTAACTGCCATCACAAACCAGTGACGAGCAGATCCAGAACAAGGGCTGCTGTTTCTCCACTTAGCAGCAGGCCAGAAGAGCAGGAGCTCTGCACTTCTGCTTTGCACAAACTTGATTAGAATGTAACCGTCCAGGAAGCGAATCCAAAGATCAAGATCTACCAAGGGAAACTAATGACAAAAGATTGATCTAATGTATTTAAATACTGCTGTATCTCTAACAAGAGTTTGTATGGCTTGGCTTCTGACTATTAATAAGACTGAACTTTTAAGAGCTAGAATCATCTTGCCAGACACCATTTTCAAAACTTGCACTGTTAAATCATGTAGAAGCTTATGATAACTCAAGTTCATCTCCTTTTGTTCATATCTATGTCCTTGGCAGCAGCAGCCTCATTAACTGTTCTAGTGTACTGGGGTTTCTGCACAGAAGAGGCAACTTTTCAACCCTGCAGCATCATCTTATTATTTTTTTTAATATTGCATAAAGACACAATTAAAGTTTACTAAACAAACCCAGTGTTCACATAGCTGAAACTGCTTTAGGCTGAGCTACGTGCTGTTGAAGGTCACCTGCTTACCTGCTGATTGCCTTCAAAACAGTAGCAGTAGAAGGCTCCAATAATTTGAAGTTTTGCCCCACAATGGAATTTATAAGAGATTTCTATAAATTCAGTGTGAATTTTTCCCTCCAAAAAGAACACCAAGAAACTACTGTTATGAGAATGATTTGTAAAATTTTTCTTACCTTCTCAAAGTCTTTTTCTGGCCTTTCTTCGATCTGCAAAACAAATATTTAGAATAAATCATTAGCTAATAGACAGTAAGAGATCAGAAGGGCAATTCCTAAACCTTTAAAAGACTTCTTGTTAGAAGCTTTTATCCATTCAAAGAACAACAGGTTCACTTAAAACAGTTAGCATCCAGGCCAGCACCTTAGGCTGAAAGTCTGAAGAGTCCACCTCAAGTTTCCTGGTAGCACATTATTTTAAGTTGAATATACATGTTGATGAAAAACTACAAGGTTTATTACATAAGTCAGAAGAACTGATCTATCCATATTCTTCCATATTATTTTCCATATCCTACATGATAACATTTCAAACATCCACTTGATGGTCAATCTGTGACCTAACAACACAAGGATTGAAAACCTACATGAGCATTAATTCAAGTTTTCAGTTGAAAGATCAATAATTTACCAGACCAAGAGAAAAAAAAAAAAACACAGGAAGAAAAGAGGAAAAGGAAGAAGCTTAAAATCTCAGAAAAAGGTTTCCTGCTTGTAAGAAAAAGAGACCTCTGACTTGAAGCAAAGATTCAAGTAGGGCTGAGACTACACAAACTAATCCTGAAGTGTCAGGAACCTGGTTCAAAGTCTAAATACACTAAACTGCCCACTGAGGCTTTCAGATATCCACTGGTAAGATGTAAATACTGGGAAAAAACACATAACCCAGGGAGATTTTTCTCCTATGGATAGGAACAATCCTTTCAACTTTTTACTCTTCTGAACTGAGCAAAACATCCAAGTTCCTAAGGCCAGAATTTAAAAAAAAAAAAAAAACCTCAATGTTTCACACTGGCAGTGCATTTCATACCTTAAAAAATATCCTAACAACTAGCATTAGGAAAACAAACTTTAAAGTAGAATACACGTGATTTAAAGCAGTACATATAGCAGCATAATAATACAAATAGTGCTTTAAATTCACACAAACAGTGAATGCAAGTAGATATTTATGCACAACTTATTTTTTTTAAGCTTTCTTAATTTGGACAGAATAAGAAAAGCTACTGAATGTAGGTACTTCTGTTCAATCCTCTAAGTAAACTGCCTTTAGCTTTGCAAGGAGCCTGATGTGCTCATGCCAGCTGCTCCAAGGGGCAGCCCTGGCAGCTTTGTGGCCAAGCCAAACACGACACCGTTGTCAACACGAAGTTGTGGCGGGACAAACACTCTGTGTTGCCAAACTCCTGAACACACACACACACAAAACAGGTTCTCCAGGAACTCAGATACAGGTTTCTGCAGAAATGGACACTCTGGGTTTAGGATAGGACTAAAAATTCTGTTTTTCTTAGTGGCAAATGAGTCACTGAACGTCCTGCAATTTCCTAAAAAGGAATGTGCAACCTCAGGCTTTACTAAGATCAAGGAGCAAGCTTCAATCGTGTTATAATGACGCACAAAAGTAGTCTAGTAAAAGTTTCCATTTATAAAGGGGAAAACCTTGGAGAAACCTGCGGAGAGGAGAGGTGCATTTGTAGCTCTGCCTCGGCTCACGTCTGCGCCGGGCGCACGCGCTGCAAACAAGCTCTAGCCCTTCTCCGAAGCTGGAGCGAGCGTACCCTCACCCCAAGCCCCCAGGAACCTTTAAAACCTGGTGGTTTCAAAAAATACCACATATTTTATTTTCCTTAGCAATGCCCCATTAGGCATGTCTATTTGGTGCCATGAATTACATACCACAAAAGCACATTCTCCTCAAACAAGTACCACCACCAAGTATTTTTTCAATATAAACATTTTAAACTCTTTTGAGAAAAGCCAGTTTCTCTCTCAGTTTCTCCTGTATATTATTTGGTTTTGATTCTGTTCTGCAATCATATATTTACTGCTTTCTCAGAGGAATTGTTTTCCCGGCCACCAGAGGGAACTCCGGGTTTTCCACCTTTGCCTGACCTCCTACAAGCACTTTTGTACTTGATGGAGAAAGGAACCAAATCAAGAAAATTCAGCAAGAAATGTTTTGGTTTTACCTGAAGTTAGATCATGCTCTGTCCAAAAATACTGACCTTCCATATCATCAAGCAATAATGAAGAATAAACATAAGCAGTCTAAAAGCCACCTCTCTGTTTCACAGCACTATATCCTTGGCACAACCTTTTGCATAAATTCACTGGCTTTTGAGATGTCCATAATGTGGACATTTCATCCCTGAGTACATAAGGAGGAAGGAGAAAGGAGAAGTCTAGGTCTTTTGCAAAGGAACAGGCTGCTCTCTGCATCCAAACCACCAGCACTAGCAGAGACTCACTGCAGCAAGGAGCTCAACTCCAGCACCTATATACGGAAAACACTGCCTACATTTTCATAGATAATAAAAACATTTTGGCACAACGCTTCAGAAAGCATTTCTATACTCCCGGGCCAGGTAGCAGGTTGACCCTGGAGGCTGTTGGAGCATCTGGGCTAAATCAGGAGCTGCCAGCAGCCACATCACGGGGCACCCAGAGCACCTGCAGGCAGTCAATGGGTGACCGATCACCGTCCAGCTCCATCCACCTTCGTGCACTCAGAATAACGTCCCCATGAAAAGGAAGGGCCTGGCTGTGACACACCAAGCTGAGATCCTTCCTGGGCTGGAGGCAGCACAGCACATATTGCCCACCCCGAAGAATAGCTCTTGCCATAGACAGTACTGAACCAGGAATAGTTTCTGCAAGCACTGGCATTAAAGTGCCCTGCAGCCAACATCGAGCAGCTGATACAAATATAAGGTTATTGGCCTGATCTGCTGGGCTGGGGCACACAGCACCTCCAAGGATCCCCAAGTGGTTTTCCAATCACGAGAGCCACCTGAACACTGGCAATTAGCATTAAGCATTTAAAGCAGCAGCAGCAGCAAACACTGTTGAACTGTCAGGGCTTGAGTGGATTTGTCAGGAGGATCCTCACTGCTTAGACAAACTTAGCAGCAACCAAAATGCAAATCCTCCCTCCTAGTGCCCTACAGCTAATCCCAGCCCTATCAGTGGCTTGGCTCATACCCGAGCATAAGGGAAATCTCTTGGGTGCAAAGGGGAGACGGCAAAGCTGCAGCGCGCGGCTCAGCGTGACCATGGAAATTGCTGCTGCCTGCATTTTCTTCCTTGGGAGAGCAGGAGAAGCTGATGACAGTGCAAAACACTACCTGCAGCTCCGCTTTGCATCGTCGCACGAAGGACATCGCACCGGTGTTTGCAGTCCCACGTTTCCTGTGCCTGCTGCTGCCAACGCTCTCAGCAGCCCAGAAACATGGGCCCTCTCCTGGGATTGTGTCTTCCTTTGCTCAGAAACTCCCCAGATCAATACTTCTATGTTGTGAATCTGCTCCAAATGCTGTCCTTCCCTGCTAGCTGATTTCGTTCACTTCGAACAAATCCAAGTATTCATAAAACAATAAAGCAAATCTCAGCCAGAATACACCAATACCTTGGGCACAACGTTTGCCTGCATTTTGACAGAAGAGCTTGACATTTGCTCTCAAGCATCTTTAGATCCACATTTTATATCAAGTGCAATGCTTAAATGTTAAGTATTATCTGCGATAACTACAGAGGTAACAGACAGGGAAAAAATATGACTACTCCCAGCATCCAAACCAATCAGTAAATCTGATGCTGCTATAGTTAAGCTTTTAAACTACTAAGATAAGCAAGTATTTACACCTTCTGTTAGGCAGAATGGCCCTCCAGGTTCAGCATCTAGTTTCTCCTGCTACTTCATCAGCCTTGGCAGCAATTCAGTGCTGTGTTGCTGCATCAGTGTCATTGTATGTAAGAAAAAATGTACACAATTACTGCCTTAACACTGTATGATTTTTATTACAGTCCATGGATTTTGTAAGCTGTCAGACCCTGAAGTGACCTGAGCTTGCTGGAAATTCGGCTTTTCCATGCAAGCTGTCCCCTTTTCTTCACCCTCCACCAGGCATTTCAAAAATAAACTTGCATTTACGTGTACAAATAGCAAAAGACATACAAAGCAGAATCAAGAAAGCATGTCCCTTGGCCTATTAAGGGCGAAAACAACTCACTTTAGAGTTAGCAATATTCAAACAGCTTAAGCATGCACAGACCCCAGCAATCACTCTTGTCCGTGTTAGCGGGGCTGCCCCAAGAGGTTTCTCTCCTTCCTTTAGGAAACCCAGGCAGACGACGCTTCCGGACGGCGCGAGTGGAAGCGCTAAACCGCAGAGCCAACCGAGGAGGCACCGCTCCGTTTCAACATCCTCCTGCCACGAGGGAGCACGCAACTGGAAAAGTCACCAAAACACCATGAATTCTCTATCAGGAAAAGCCAAGGGGAGCGATTCCTTCCTGCGAGCTGCATGAGAAGGCAGGGTTTAATGCCGGGGGAAAAACATAGAGAAAAAACAATCTGGAGATGCCGGATTCCCCCAGCAGAGTCATAAGGAATTTTGCGGCGATGCCTGGAGCTGGGCAGAGCGGGGTCAAGTCCCTGTAGCGCCGCCTTTTAGACCTACTGCTGCATCACCTCTCGCCTCTCCTCGAGGCCACAAAAGCAACAGACGCGCTTTGTGCCTTGCAATATACCACTGATTAAAAATAATAAACAAAACATTGCCTACTATCTCCTTGCAGCCTGGATGCAGTCTCTCTGCTGACCCAGCAAACCACCTGCACCCGCTCACAACCCAACAGCCCAAAATGCAAGGGGAGAATAAAAGATGAAACATTCCCTATAGCTCCCAGGAGGGGCAAGCTGCATTTCGGTAGGGCACTAAGCAACTTGCCCCAATGACTTTGCTTAGGAAAACACATAACAGAAGCTGGTTGCAGTAAAGATACCTGGCTCTCAAAGAGCTTGCTTGGATTTCATAGAATCATAGAATGCTTAAGGTTGGAAGGGACCTCTAGAGATCATCTAGTCCAACCCCCCTGCACACACAGGGTCACCTAGAGCACGTGGCACTGGACTGCATCCAAGTGGGTTTGAAGATCTCCAGAGAAGGAGACTCCACAACCTCTCTGGGCAGCCTGTTCCAGGGCTCTGTCACCCTCACTGTCAAAAAATTTTTCCTTAAGTTCCTATGGAATTT
>NW_010587963.1:248762-301759 GCF_000705375.1 Tinamus guttatus
GTTTGCCTCTCTGCAACACCATTGCATATCTAAGGGCAACCTCAAGCCTCTTTCTGAACTATTCCCAAGCAGAATTCCTTATTTTTGTAGCAGCCTATTTAATTATTCCCCTTTCGACGCACTTGTCCTCATTAGTTTTTACTGTTACTCAGTTTTGGCAAACCACCTCTTAACACCATCCATGTTTTTACTCTAACCTTGCATGAAGCCTCCCCTCCCCACATAGTCAGAGAGCCAGCAACAACAAGTCCTGCAGATCAGGGTTCTCCTTTCAAAGCAGATGAAGCTGTCTTAGGTGGGAAGAGACCAGACGACAGCCACTGCAGCTGTATCTTATTCTAACAGAGTTATTTTTCAACTAATTATGCATTAGCATACAAGGACCTGACCTTGGCCAAGGCTTCACGTGTCTTGTGGAAACACAAGAAAGGCTTCGTAGTCGTTTTAGAGTCGCATCTCATGATTTTCTTCTGTGCAATTAAAGAATTACCTTGCATAGCTAGGGCTACTAGATTGAATTTTCCACAAATGGAGAGTAACTGTTTCTCCCTGCATCTCTGAGGCACTTCTGAACACTGTTGTTTAATTCACCCTAGCATCCTCTAGACTTCAAGCTCCATATTCCAGAGCACTCCTCTTGGGACCATTACCATGTCCTGGGAGTGCCCCAGCTCACGCTCGCCAAGGCGAGCGCTCCCGACGTGGCCTTCTGACAGCTCCAAGTTCTGCAGGGTGCATTTGATCTCGCTGACCTTTGCTGTGTGCTACGTTAAAATGTTAATCAGCCGATCACAATCTTTATGAAAATGGCAGCAAACAAGACTGCATACTCCAGAGGCTGAAATATTCAGATTTTACTTGTTGTCCCTTCACAGCGTTATAATTGACCCTAGTCTTTTCTGTTTTCCTCTCTTCCTTTACCTTTCATTCAGGTTTGGCTTTCCCATGTGCTGAGTGCCCTACTTATACAGGTACTAATTAAGCACTCATCCACAACTACCTCTAGACTTCCTGATCAATATTGATAAGCACTATTACCGTAAGCACCTTTGGAGACGCAGTAAATCTTTAGCATTTCATCATCTCAACGTACAGCACCTCCTTGCATGAAAACTCTGCCATCTGTAACATGCCACACGTTGCTCTGAACAGTTAATTCCCCATCCCAACCTGAAAGAGATCCCAAGACCCCAGTTCCCAATGGTCTGCTACCAATGTTGAGATGAAGACATTTAACTAAAACCTTTGATTTTTTGCCCCCTATTTAAAGCTTCGACACTCTTTGGGAGAAGTAGCATGCTTAAAAAAAATATTACTACTACATATTACTTATTCTCCTGAAGCACTACTAAATTATTAGCTACTCAAACGTTGTTTTAAATCATTGCTTACCCACTACTTTGATGCATGTAAAACAGTACTGCTCCCTACATGAAAAGGGGCAGCCTCTACTGTATCAATTGCACTATTTCTTACTTATTTCGGTCATGTTAAAACCCAAGCTAGGTTTTGAGTTCAAGATGCTCTTTACATACAACACTGGGATTTGTGAGCACTTGGATTATACCACATTTTGTGAACCAAGGGATACTCAGTATTTTTACACACCCAACAAGTCCAGAGAGTTGCACCGTATCCTTGACATCAGGCTGGCTGGCTCTTAGAGCCAATACCCTTGCAAATATTCTCCAGCTCCCTCACAGCAGTTTTGCTTGTAAAAAAAAGCTCTCTGGTGCCAACAGTCAAGATACATACTGCTCTGGAGTAGCTCTTCCTTTTGGTCCTGTCATTCTCTAATCCAGCCTGCAGTGAGATTAAGAGCGCAGGATGAAAAAAGATCGACGAATTCACGTGCTCCCAGATAAAGGCAAGCATGCAGATCAACATGCAGAAATATCGGTGCGGTATTTCTGCAGCTCTGCAGGAGATGGCTCAGTAAGCACACATCAAAACAAAAAAATCAAATTAAATCAAACTCAAATGATCAGTTATTAAAGAATATTTCTAAAAGCAATGATAGGACTGTTAAATTTAGTAGCCGCAGTTAACATTATTCATGCTTGCTGGGTTAAGTCAATTAATAGAGCTACCAGCTGTCTATACTTACCACATCAATACATCCATGCAAAATCCAAATGTGTGTGAACTATTTCTGTATATAGGTCACTCACAAATAGATTCATTGCATCTCAAAATTGAAATAGAGCAGGGAATGGAGAAGAGGGTAAGAAAACTACTCTCTGCAAAACTCTCCATAGCTTGCTTTTCAACATGCTGAGGAGGAGACAAAAGCCATCTCAATGCAGTAAAACCAATAGTCTTTCAGTAGTTTCATAAAAGCAGCGCAACCGTATTGCGCTTGACCAATGACCTCGGTCCCCACACGGTGCTGTCACGGGACAGCCCTGTTCACAGCTGGAGACACAAGGTGTCTTTTTTAGGCAGCATGTTTGTCCTGTTCCCTTGGCTACATCTATTCAAAGCGAGTTTGGGAGGGCGTTATACCTTCTCAGATTCATGCTGAAACACAGACCAGGTGGACATACCTGGTCAAAGGACAGGCAGACTGCTAGAGACAGGGAAAACACAAGTAGCTCTACTCTGCCCTGGGATAACTACCGAATTGGATCTAGCTTAGGTGTCCCGAGTCCCTCAGTGCTTCTCATGTGAGCTGGATGCCCGTGTCAGAGCAGCATGCGAGAAGCAGGGTCTTGACACCACAGAATACCATCAGCAGCCTTTGAGACCATCCTTAGCTTAGGTCAGTTAGGATGAGTGTTAGTTTCTGCTTCACAGTTAGCTTTTTTTAAACACCCACTGCAACTCTCAGGCTATTCTCACCACTGGGTAGGCGCTGGTGTATTCCAGGTGAGACTGTCAAGGCACAAGAGGAAAGAAAAATCAGAATATAAAAAAGAACATTGAAAGAAATGATAGGAAGCAGTGGGGGAAGGCACGGAAAAGAAAAATAATTTTGATAACGCTGGATATCTTGCACAAAGCCAGAAGTCAGAAAATTCAGCTAGCACAGCGACCAAGGGGCACAAACTACCCCCAGTGAGTAAAATCCAACAGCATTTCCTAGATGAGACAGCAGCCCGCTCACATAGGACAGCACAGGAGCTTGCAGTAAGAGAGACTGAAGAGCTGGTCATCTCATGCTCAGGATGAGGTTTTGGAGTTTCCTTTCTCATGCTGAAGAATCAAACAAGGGGAATTTCCAAAACATGAGGGGCAGGATGGTTTTGATAGCTTCTCAACAAGCCGCAACAAAGCTACTGGAGATACTTGCATCTGTAAGGATTCACTGCAGCTGAGGGCAGCCCTGCAAGAGGCACAAACACCTTCACGCCAACATGACACCAGCTCACGAGGCTGCTGCTACCTTTGGAGGGCTTAAACCAAACAGCCAGCATGGTCTAATCAACATCTCAGGTGGTTTTCTAGCCCATGCTGATGGTCACACTGCCAGAACTACTCACAGACATCTTTCCCTCCAAAATACTTCCACAAAATCTCCATAGAAGACAGAAATCGAAGAAAAAGATGGCATTATGAATGATACAGGCCTTGCTTGCTTTAGAAAAGCATGACTGATCATCCAGATTCACCTTTCCCTTCAAAAGGAAAGGCAAGAACGTGGAGGGAAGATGCTGTCAGAGCACTAAGGATGCTGAATACCCAGTGTGGTGGCATAGGAGGATAGTGACTTCACTGCACACGCATGCACTGCACGATTTACCAACCCTCAGGCTTCCACGGCTACCCACGGACATGCGCTCATCTTCATCCGAAGCCTAGCAGGAGGAAGTGTAAAGACAAGAACACAGTGAAAAGAACAAAAATAACAAGGAGAAGTAAAAGCAGGTGGCTCTGGTGAGACAGAGAGAAAAATCATAGGGAAAATGCTGTAAAAATGCATGAAATTATAATTAGAAAGTAAACGAAATCATACAGTGTCAAGCATGTTACTACAGGATGAATTACAAGCTTGCTCAGGTCTTCCCTGCTCTATGTGTTTGGCTCACAGTCTGAATAAGTTAACTTTAAAAGCTCATTTAAAAGCAGGTCATTTCCCACCTCTTTAATCACAGACATTTGCAAGAGTTCTCCAGCCCATTTCATATGGCTGGGGAGAATGCCGAAAGGGCACAAAACGGGGTTTTTCTTTTTAAAATCACTATCCTTTGAGGGCTGCTTTTTCTTGCAAAAAGCAAGTGCCCTTATGCACTTCTTTGCTTTCTTAACGTGAAGTGTCGAGCTCTAAGGAACAAGGAAAGGTAAATACTAACCGAGGCATTTCTCCGGGCTCTACGGGAATAACGCTCACTGTCTTCCTACCAAGGCAGCAGAGAAAAAAAAGAATGAGGCATTGAAAGGACAGATACAGCAGCACAGCACTTTGAGAGACACAGGGAAGTGGCTAGGAGTCAGGTAGGTTTAAACCAATAACGCAAAGTAACACTAGGTCAAACTGGGAAATAAATAAATAAAAATATTTCCTTCATTTGTGACCCCCAACTTTGCCCCCTCCCTTCTAGCCTTGCCATGCAGTGACTTCGTCTGTACCTCAAAAAATGACTGCACAGCCTAGTGCCTCTCTGTGCCTCTGGGAATCAGCACAACTGCAGTGCTTTTGCAATCAAGCTTTCCAGCCTACAATCCTTCCAAATATATCTGAAAAAAAAAATTTATCTGAAATGATTTGGCAGGACAACTGCCACTGCAGGGCATGATCCAGAGGGGGGAAGTGGGGCCACCTCCTCCAGGGCAGAGGCACCTGTGCTCAGCCAAGAGCCGCTGCACCGCGCTGCGCTGATGCTTATTGAAACTCTAACCCAAGACATTCCCTGGGTAAATGCCGCGTAGCTGTGTTGACCAAGGCCTACCATCCATTGCTCGATGTCGCCCCACTTAGTATCCAGACCATAATATTTCTACAGACAGAAAAGGGGAAAAACAAACAGAGTTTAGATGAGAAAGGTGGCCACCACGCGCTGAGACATGCGGTTAGGGCAGCATCACACACACGGGTTAGACAGTGCGCCAAGGAAAGGCCACGGGAGCCCTTCTGATTCCGACACGGCGCCTGCCCCGGAAAACGTCCCTGCACAGGGAAAGGAGCAGCCACCCGCGAGGAGGGTGGGCTGCTGAAGAGCTGCTTGTTTCCCAGCACTGCAAAAAACAGAAACAAACCACTAGCGCTCCGGGGAAAGGAGCCAAGAGCGTAACGAGCCTCAAATTCCTGACCCATTTCAGTCAAGATTTATTATAATGGATCTGAACGCACATTTGCGGGATGGGAAACGCTGTCACATCACGTTTACCATACAGATTTACCATGCTGGAAAGACAAGTTGAATAAAATACAACTAATCTGTGTGCATTCTTATTCAGTGTTTTTGCAGCTCTTCAAAGCTCCTTTTCACAGCACAAGATTTTATTTTTGCTTTGACTTCGATCATCTTGACAATGGTTCGGTATCGCCCGTGGGGACGGCACAGGAACCTTGAGGATGTGCTCCCCATAGCAGGCTCCATTGGAAAACTCACCCCATTTTGGTATCAAATGTGCCACGGTTTCCCAGAGGATGGTCTCTTCCAACTTGTTTCTCTGATCATGTTTCCCATGCCCAAGATTTGCAACTTCCCACTGAACTTGTGTCTCCACCAGACAGCAAACTGCAGAGATTGGCAAGTTGCACGGGATTTTTCTTCCTCCCCAAGCACACATTAGGAGACTCGACTCAAAGATTGCATTTATAATAACCGTGACATGCTTGTGTGAGGGGAGGAAAGTAGTTGGACTAAAAGATAGCAACCAGCAAAAGGAAACCTGGCTAAGGAAAGGAGAATGTATTTTAGAACAATTTTGAGTTTTGTACTTTGGAGTTCATGTTAATGCAGAAAACATAAGTCTGTACTTGCCTGCTTTCTCCAAAGCAGGAGGAGACAGGAATATCAGCAGTCACAACGTGAGACAGTGATCGAATCTTGGAATCTTGTTCTGAATTATACTCCAAATTCAATGCTCATTCAATGGTATTAACGCAATCTGTCTTTATAGTGATCAAATCTTAGAATCTTGTTCTGAATTACACTCCAAATTCAATGGTATTAACGCAATCTGTCTTACTTTGGCCTTTAAAAGCCCCCACTCACTAATTATTAATGAACTTGAATCTAAGCACTTTGTTTGATCTTGTACCAGGTTATTCGCACTTCAGGCTTCTTCCTCATTAAACCACATGATGATTTGCATCTTAAGATCATTTTCATTCTAAAGGCTCTGACGTGAAGAAAGCCTACCCTCAAGTCAAGCGTGCACACAGTTGCTCAGGTAGGACATCAGGGACAGCCCAGGTTGCACAAATTCCTTTAGATGCTGTCAGCTGTGAGAAGACTTTGTGAAAGGGAGGAACCTCACAGCAGCCCAACTCATTAAGAAAGACACTAGAAACAAGGGGTTTAGCCTAAAACGGGAAATTAATTCAGTGGGTGCACTTCTCTAGAAAAAGCAAGAGACAACAGTCCAGCAAGATAATTAACCACATCCCTTCCTGAGCATGGAAGGGTTTCCTTCGCTCTTCCCCACAAAGCATTTCCGTACAGGCTCCAATGCATCTAACACCCCACAGGGTGCTCAGCCAAAATGCACTTGGGTGCCTTTTTTCCCTTCAGCCTGAAGGCAGTGAGCACTACTTGGCCAAGCACGAAAGGCTTCTTCACAAACGCTCAGAGGAGCTACCTCCTGGCCAATGGGTGCTGCACACCAGCGCCCCGCAAACTGAAATCCCCTGTTATTATGTACAACATATATATTGTACAACATATGTGCTGGCCACGGCCCTTCACCCTTATGACCAGGGTGTGGGGCTGGCCAGGCCTGCGCCCTGGCAGAACCCGGGGACGATGCTTCACTGCCAGCCAGCTCGGATACAGCCTCCTGGGAGGCTCCTCTTCCTGCAAGGTTTGTTTGCGCTCAGATGTGCACGTCCTCAAAGGTCACCTCCTCACAAGCTCAGCTCCACTTCCGAGCTTTTCCTTCACCATTTAAAATTAGATAGCTCCAAGCTTGATATTCCCAATTACTTATTTCTTTCTCTAAAGAACTACCTTTTCTCCTTCCCTAAAAGGCCTTTTACGACTGAATGCACAGGTCAAAAGAAGAAATTACACTTATCCATTCCTTTGGTCTTTATTTCAGATCTCTTTGCTCACCTCAAGTTCTCTTCCACCCTAAAAAGCTGTATTAAAATTAATGACATCAATACCATTGAGAGAGCACTCCGGATCCAATCTGTTTGCCAAAGGCCAGCAAAACTTCCAGACTTGCCAAAATTGCTGCAGGATGCTGTGGGGTTAACCCGTGTTCTTCTCATCCATGCCAGCCCCCAGGAGCAAACCACCACACTGCCTCCCACGCGGCTGCGCGGGTACCAGAAGATTCAATTACAACAGTTCCCATAAAGGAGATCGATAACGAGCCTGTTGATCCGTGGGAAGACGTTAATTTGATTCACTCAGTACGCAGGCCACCAAATTAATGATGTTGGGATTGAATACCAGAGCAGATGATTTCAGTAGATTTCCCCATATAGAAACGCACTTAAGAGGAGCATTTCCAAGCGGCAGGCACGGATTGCCAGGGCAAGCTGGTGATACATGCGGTTAGAGCTGCTCAAGTGCCAGGACAGAACAGACAGGCTGGGGGTTTAGGGCACAGGTATCATTCAGCAAGCAATAAAAACGTCAGGGAAAAAAATAAAATATTTGTGAGGTGGAAAACAGCAGGCTTAAAGAAATAAATGCTTCTTCTTTCCCTGCAAAAAATCTGTTCAAATCTATTCTCTTTGCTGGACGTTCACATGCTGGAAGGACAGAAAAGCTAAACATCACAGGAAAATCCTTTTCAACAAACTTCTGCCGTCACACAGCAAGGGACCCAGTTACAGCTTTAACAGCATCTTTGTTAGCATCTAGAACCAGGAGACTGCTGTGCATCTTCTGTTCTTAAGAGGTTTTTCCAAAATGCTGTCAGGCCTGGCAAGGTGAGGGAAAAAAAAAAAAACACATGCAAACAAGAAAGCGAGACCAAGCCCTACCTTCTGGACTTGATAGATCTACGGGAAGAAGAAGGAAAAGGAGGGAAACAAGGAAACAAGAGCGAGCATGAACAAATACACAGCAGTGCAGCATTATACAACCTAGTACAAAGGAAGAGTCATTTATGCACAATGTACAGCGACACATGAATGCAAGGAAAAAAAGTCACATCAAAACCCTGAGAAGTCAGGTAAAATGAAAGCAGTGCTTATGTTCCAGGCCTCTGTGGTTACCTAAAAAGTAGCATTTCGGTTCAGGTGCTTGACACCGAGCTCTGCGCAGCCTTCACCGCCGAGACCTGACACCAGGCAGGAGAAAACCCTGCCGCGAGCTAGGAGCTCTTGCCTCTCCTCCCAGCATGTGCTTAAAAATCATACATGTTCACCTGGGAATAGCATTAACCACAGTTCAGTTTTGCTGAAGGGGAGAACTGTCCTTGACTGCTCGGCTTTGTAAATCCACACACAAACAGAAAACCTGTTTTCCAAGCTGCTGTTTCCTTGTGCCTCTCCTAGTGCTTCTAAAACAAGACCCCCTCCTGGTTTAAGAGCACCTGGGTAGTCACAGATTCAAAAAGGGAGTCACAGCTTCATTCATCACACTTTGTTGCCAAACTCCTACCTTTGCATCTGAGGGAAACAAACAAACAAACAAAATACCCCAAGGAAAAAAAAAAACAGAAAAAAAGAACACTGCTCTCAACCCCCTCTTACCTCCCAGAGGAGCCCTGACGATGGGCAAATACCAGTCCCAACCCTGGGAAAGGGCAGGTTGCTCCAGCTGCAACCCTAGGCTGGCGACCAGCCCTTGGGTTCAGGGACATTCAGACCTACTGCTTTCCGCTGCTCTTCTGGGACCTGCCAGGTCCGATCTGGGAAACGAGGTGGCTCCTGCTGCCCGCTGCCTCTATGACCTGCTCAGGTTGCCCGAACTGTGAAGGGCAACTGCATAGCCCAACCTAACATCTTGACTGCTAGACACACCACCTCGCTTATCTTGCGCCAAGAAAATGGGCTAAGCCCAGTGAGATGACAACAGAAGGCAGAATTTGAAGGTCTGCTGAATACAGCTATGCCTTCAACACTGCCCCACTCTGAATTTTCCTATGTGTCTTCACAACAGGCATATATGAAAGACCCAGGCTGAGCTTCCCACACTGCTAGATTTCTTCCCTGTCTGTGCCTCCACCAGGCCTAAGAGCCTGGGAGGCCCTGCCCTCCCACCCTGCATTCCCCTGCAGATGCCAACCCCAAAGAACAGACCTGGAGAAAACCCACTTCAGAAAATACTAGTAACATGTCTTACTTCAAATACAAACCCCAAGGAGGGTAAGCAGCGTGCTAGTACAGAATGAATTTAGCAGACAGCAAAGGCAAAGTCTTTGCATTATGCCCTTAAACCCGAGTTGAAGTGCGGACACTTGCCTCTAACTAAGAGTACAGTTTCATCTGCCGGGTGACCTGGCCTGCCAGAGTCTGTTCTTGGAGGTTAAAGAGGGGGAGAAGATAATTCTCTTTCCGTTTCAGGCTTAATATCTGCTTAAGCAGTGGTCTCCAAGTGAGCACCCTCGAGGAGACATTTAAACCCTTGCCAGCAGAAGAGGCACAAGGCACTCCCACACCAAAGCCTCCTTCTCACGGCGCTGGGTTTCTTTGCTTGGCATCAGTGAACGCGATGCACGTACCTTCCTTTCCCACCAACCTCAGCCCAGGCTCTGCTGCTCGCCCTCCTGTCCCCTGGAACCTCTGTGCACCTTCCTTCCTGCTACCTGGCATGAGACGAGATCAGTGGCAAGAAGACACCCCCAAGCCCACCTATTTCTGCTACAGAATTTGCCCAATGATGGTCAGCTGTAGCAGTACCCTGTGCCACATGGACGGCTGCCACTAGATTTCTTAGATAATCTCACATTTCAAAGCAAAGAAGCATGTACTAAATCTCCCTGGTCGAGCAGGCCACTATCATCAGCGGTCAGCTTGCCTGCCATGAGCTCCGAATTGGACGTCCCTTCTGAAAGGGAAGAAGGTGCATAATAATGCGGTCAAAAATTAGTTTAATTTGAAAACATTCACAGGAGAGAGTGCCAAAAAACCCTCAGCCATCCTGTGCTTTTTAACTGGAATGTCTTTTGTAGGGGCAAACAAAATTTTAGTTAGGTCACTCAAGTGACCTAGTTAGGTAGGTTTTAGTTAGGTAAACTCAAGATGCAAAATTTACCCAATTACTTTGAGATGACAAAAATGAAGCTCAGATTAAATTCCGCAGAACTAGAAGGGGGACAGGAGAGGAGCCAACTTCCAGTCACCAAATCCAGATCACTAAACCACACCACTCTGCTGCCAGCAAGAGCTATACTGCCCTGTCTATAGCTCTTAATGGTAACATCTGGAAACTTTTAACCCAGATCAACAGTATATATTCTCAAGTGATCCATGCTGCACGAGCAGCCTGTCAGAGCATGCACATTGCTCCAAGCAGGAACAAGTACACACACATGCAGTAAATGTATTTATTGCTTTTTAACTCCTGTTACTGGCTCTCAAAAAGCCTTCTGAAGTAGTGAGTGCTTTAAGTTCTGGCTATTTCACATGGCAGCTGTGGGAAACGTGCTATTTATTATCCCAAAAAGGTTATGAAGGAGAGTGAAAATGGCAGACAAGAAACTGTATGGACACCAGTGTCACAAAGAAGGAGCAGATGCCAAATCTCTCATCCTGACAGCTACTTAGAATGTTTTTTATTTGTTTTTTTCCTTATGTTTGGAAGATACTTGTGCCAATGAAAAGCTCATTGCAGTTGGCCCCACTACCCCACCTCACATCCAGAAGCTAGATTTAAGCTAGCTGAAAGGAGGACCAAGCTAGCAAAATATTCAGTAAATGCATTTTCAAATTATATACCTTGAGTGAATCACAAAACCAATTAGAATGAATTATTTGGGGAAGCTTGCACTGTATTTGGTATTTTAAAATGACATCTTGCACCATTCAGTTTCTGTTTCTATAAAAAAGAATGTTTTGGGAACATTCTAAAAGAGATGTTCCCAAATTCTCAGATTCTCAGCTCTTCCATAATCGTCTGCAGGAACCGGCATGCACGCAGGGGCTTTTCCAGGGCTCACCTTCACAGCTCAATTCCCATTTAGTAGGGCTCTCTTTACATCTTTGAAAGCAAGGAGTCATCAGCTGCATTAATGTTCTCTAAAATTAGATGATAACTAACCATAGCACCCATATTTAGCTTGCTGCCCAAATTCCTGTGGTATCCCTCTTGTTTGCCACAGGTTTTTTCGAGGCTGCTTGGCAAATCCCATTGCTCTGGCTGTAGGTGCAGTGAGAAGCTCGACAGCTCTGAAGCTTTTCAGCAGTCCAGGCATTTCGGCTGAGGCTTAGGCTACAAGAAGCACCGCCCAAGAAGGAGCTGCAGGATTACAAGCCACCCTCTTCCACAAGCAACGTACTTGCTGGCAGTGCTCCCATCGCCCCAACTTTTTGGGTGTCTGAAGGTGCCTCTAGCCCTGCCGTAGGCACAGTGCATTGAGGCATATCCGAGGGTGCCTTGGCTGGAGGAGATGCTCCGAGCACAGAGCTCAGCCTGGGCAAGCTGCTCAAGGGCTGCTCTCGCTCCCAGCCAAGCACTGCAGCCTGCTCCCGAGCTCCATTCACTCTTTTAAAAAAGAGAGACGGGATCTCTTTGCACTGAAAGCAGAGATGGGCATCTGTTTTTCCCTCATATTTCCCCCATCCTTCATTTCCATCATTCTTTCCCTCCCTTCCAAGTTTTTTTCCGGAAAGTAAATTATGATGCTACTAGCCTTGCTGCATCTACTCTGCTCATTCATTAAACACATATTTACCAATGCAGGTTTTAAATGTTTGTGGTCCTCATCACTGGCTCGGTCACCTCTGCCAACTCGTGCTTGCAGACACATTCACCCTTTCAGCTTCAGAAGCTTGAACCCAAATGATGATCTCAACTTCTTGGTGTGGAGGGAGAGACATTTAGTACAGCTCCTGCTCGTCAAACCCAACACAAGAATGTGCCTGTTTGGCCTTAAAGGTCATTAAACATCATTCCTCCCCTGGAAGCCTATAATCTCCTACTGGGCCTGTGTCACTGTGTAATTTTGCTGATAGTGTAAAACGACGAGTTTTTCCAAGATATGGGGGAGACTATTAGTGATTTAACTCCAATTCTTTGAAGAAGGCAGTTTTTCCAACTTTAATTTCTGCTATTACTTCTGCCAACAGCAGACCATCATTTTTAGAAACTGGGCTGACCATAGTGACAATAAAGCAAAAACAAATAAAGCAAGTAAAGACTGGCAGAGGTGCCATGACTCTTGCATATTCATTACATTTCTCATGAAGTGCTAGCAACATCTTCCCCCCCAGTGCACGCACAAGTTACAAATCTCTAAGTTTAACATTAAACAACAATTACAAACACCAATGTTCTTGTGAATAACTACACTGAGTTCACCAAGATAAAATTATTGCTGTAGTCCCTCTTTTCTCAGGCCATTTCTTATCATGCAATCAAACCGAGCAACACTAGCTCCACAGAGACTGTTAAGGTTTCAGCAAAACAAACATTAACCCCTTTTTTCCAAGATCTTGGATCACATTCAGGGAACAAGACGGTCAAACCACCTCCCCAAAGCCTTGAACGTACCTCTTTCTGCTGCCTCTCCAGTTCTTTCATGCGGATCTCCCGTGCCTCTGCCCGCGCCGCCCGCTTCGCCGCGAGCCTGGCTTCAGCCTGCAAAGGGGAACACAGCAATGAAACACAAGCCGGGCAACCCGGGGTGCAACACGCGCCCTACGCGGGGCACGAAACGGCGGGACGAGACCGGGCAAGACTGCCAACAGCTCTGGAGGAGTTAATTCCCTACTGCAAGCAGTGGCCCTGCCTTCCGTAATTTGTTGTGCTTCACAGGCAGGTAATACACCCCCACATAGGCACTACCCTCGCTGAGCAGGTGTGTTTAGGAGCGCTCTCTCTGTGCCTTTTTTTAATTACTATTTGCACGCATAGAGAGGAAACACTTGTATTGAGAAAGCAACTTTATTTATCAAGAGAGGCAGGGTTTACTGGCTTTTTTTCTCTTTTAAGCTTGACTTTTATCAATGGATTAATTTGACCTACAGCAAACACATTATACACCGTTTTTCCTAGCAGCCAACATCGCACAGGTGCGAATCCAGCTGCTGTCCAGCCTACATGCAAGGAAGCTCCAAATGACCAGGAGAGTGGGGCCACAGAAAATGCACCAAAATGCTGTTATCCAAGCCCAAACCTCACCAGGGTGGGAACTTGCCAAGGACAGGCCTCTGGTGAGAGACCTTCCCCACTGCAACGTGGTTAGAAGTGCCGCAGCGTGCTTTAAATTACCATTTTTAATACTCTGCTTCTCATAATGCTGCAAAAACAAACTAGGAAATATTGTAAGGAAAACCAAGAATTGGTCCAGGCTCGGTACGGTGCTGAAGGGGAGCAGCTCACCTGGCACAATTAAGAATAGCTCAGCAGGGAGAAAACAGGATGGCTCTAACCAGCTGCTCTGGGATTACAGGGAGCTCCTCTGTTCCCAGAACCTTTTGTAGCAGGTGAGAGCCAATTTCACAGCCAAAGCTACAAGATTAAGGTCAAGTGTCCAGGGAATCAGGACAGGAGCTTGTTCCTCCTCTCTGTGTGCCTAAACACACACCCAAGAAGACAAGACATAAAACCACCTCCCTTGCAGCACCAAGCTTCTAATTTTCATGCCACAGGTGGCTCTGCGTTTAGAAAACACTTGCAACAACAGTCTTCTGCGAAGGTAGGATGCTCACGATGGAAAAGGACGTAGCCAGGTACATGGGTTTTATACAAAGTGTGCATTTCTTCTCATTTCACTTCTTGAATTTCAAGCTGTCTCTGCCTTGGAGAGACAACGCAAAACACACCTGCATCTTTGCACCCCTGAGAGACCCCGTTTGCCCCTGGAAACATTGGGCTTCCATAATCCCTGAGAGCTGTTATTTAGAGCCAAACAACAGTGAACGTATCACCACAAACATCTTGAAGCGACTGTGGGTTAAAGAGCACCTGGAAGGGAGCTTGTCCAAGATTCCGCAGCCCGGCCGATGGGCAAATAGCGGCCAGGAACGCTGCCAAGCACTGCTATGATTTACCCACAATGTTTGAAGGCTTTTAAGGCACCCACTATATAAACGAGCTGTGAGATGTCCTTTGGAAAGGACTCTCTTACCCAGCACTCAAGAAATCACAGTATTTCAAGGAGCACTATATTGACTTTACGTTATGGGATTCTGTCCAGATGAAAATAAGTTTAAATACCTTGGAAAGCACCACTGTAAATCCATCTTACAGGAGGTACCATTGTAAATACAGGAGAGTTTCGAGGATAAGGACTATTCTGCACTACTCATAGGAGACCATGAGATGATCCGTATGATACAAAATACCAACAATTACCTTTTGACAGGAGGCATACTAATAAAAAAACCTACAGCGCTGCTCCCTGAGCTCAAATTGAAGCGGAAATTTGCTCCTAGGACTGCAGATCAAAGTACTTTTTGGGATGGAGAGTGAGGAAAGAGGAGATTCAGTTTTAAGCAATGCTTTTGACTGGTTGCAATTTAGAGAAGTGACCACTGAGACGCAAACTGTACAGCTTAAAAAGCAGCGTAAAATATAAAAAGGGACTGATCTGGGGAAGACAAATCAACATCAGTGCAAACTATTAGCTATATTTTTCCCATAAGGACAAAGGACTCTGAAGTCTCCATAAGCAAAATATACTAAGCAATACGTAACTCTACAACTTCCCTCCTGCCAGAAAAGAGGGAGACAAGTGTTTTTTTGGTATTAAAGTTACTGTAGATCTCTTCCTCATACCTCAGCAACTGAGCACTAGATGCCTGTATACAAATACTGTGCTTAACACATACATATTCATTACTCCTTTGGTTTTCCTTGTACTACAAGGGCCAAAGGATTTAGGTGCTTTCTAGCTGTGTCACAGAACCATGTATCATCCAGAGGCAACCTAGCATTGCAACAAAGCAATATAGAGAAGTGTTTTGCAAATTCTTCCGGATCCCCCTTGAAAACAAAACTAACCAGTTCCCTAGATACCAACAGCCATAAATTAAATTTCTTATAAATTTTGTTACTAAATTTCAAATATCTGTCAATACAGATGAGATGTGTATGTTCTAGATCCTTTTAAATAGCCTAATACATTTTTGGAGTCCCAAATGCCACAACAAGCATATGTCACAGCAGCACCTTTGCAAGCAGTCAGCACAACATTATTCCAGCAAGAACATTGGTACTTTAAAATAATTCATTTTTAACGAACCCAAAGACTCACAAGATCATTCCAGCTGGAAAGGACCCTAGGATGTCTTCATTACACACACCGGCTGCAAGGGTGCTACGCAGAAGCTTGTGCTATTACATTTTCAAGCGTTTGCAACAGAGAGGTCGGCTCCTCGCTGCTGGGCGGAGGCGAACGAGACTGCGGGTGGCTGCCAATATGCAAGGACAAGCCCTTGTAGAGGATACAATCAAGGCGATGAGCAACGGTCCATACCACACAGCAGTGCTGATCTCATTAAGATGATATTAAGCATGACCCAAATATCCTGAAGTGAAATTTACCCCGTCTCCTCAGGTGAGGGCTTATCAACACTTTCTTACTCAATGTACATCCTGCTCGGGGACTTCTGCTCCGCAGCAAGTGCAGAAACTTAAGAAATGGCACGCAGTCTCCATCAGAAATGAGGGATCAACAAACATCCTGGATATCTTGGAAAGCCAGTGCCTGGAAAAGAGCGAGGTGAGAGCCAGGGCAGCACAAGACCAGGGTCCTACCTCAGCGCTGGCAAGCCCTGCGCAGCCGCGGCTCCACGGGAGCCATCAAGAAGGCACTACCGACATGAGGTGCGCTCTTCATGGCCCCCTTCCACGCTGCCTTGGCCAACGGCGTCGCTTGGAGCGAGCGCTGGTGACGACCCAGCAGCGGCTGGTGGAGGCAGCGACGCCGGGAGGGATGGCCCCGCACCTCGCTCTTGGCACGCGGGCCCTGCGGAAGCCGCAGCAGCCCCGTGCCCCAAGCCCGGGGCCCTTTCGGACGGCTCCTGCTTTTAGGCGAGCGCGTTGCATTCACCGAGTTGCCCTTCCTCAAGAGTGGGGGCAGGACTGAACCCGCCCAAGCCTTCCCAAACCACACTCCTGGGAAGGCTCTGGCTCCATTTTCACATTAACGGCTCCATGCTATAAATACCTCCTTTCCTCGCTCAGGCTGCAAATGGCAGCTTGAGCCGCACACGTCTCCCTTTGCTGACTGAATCAAAACCGGCTCAGCCCGCAGCAACCTGGCCTTGGGCCAGCGCGAGCCAGATAAGCTCACCAAGGAGCAGCCTGGAGCCATCGTTAGTCAGATAAAAGCCTTTCTGGAGACCCCTGAGCAAGCAGAAGCGAGGGCTGCCTGTGCCCGCAGCCGCCGGTGCGGAACGGACCATGGAGGCGGAAACGGGGGTTTCGTGGCCACGCGCTGACGGCTGCGTCGGCAATAGCGCTCCCGAGGTGCCTCGCGGCCGTGACATCCGTGTGTAAGCGGGGCATCCACGGTGCTTTTCTGAGGGGTCACTGCTGAGTCAGAGCCCTGAGAAACCACCACCAATGGCAGGAAATTACCCTATTTTGAGTGGCGAAAACCTGGCCCCAACGACTTACCACGCAGCTGCCCTCGCCTGCTTGCAACCCCGATGCGGCGCCCTGTGGTGCAAGATGCATTCAGAGCAGCAAGCTGAGCGCACCAGCCAAATCTGTCTCCGTGAGAACTATCCTCACACCAATTGAAATTTGTTGCCAAGGTGCTTAAGATGCAGCCAGCAATTTGCTTTTGGCACAAGCCTAATTTTTCCACAGGCAACACTGTCCCCGGCCACATCCTTCCTGAAAAGGCTTTTTCCTGCCATGTTGTACGCCTGCATTCATTGCACTTCCTTAAGTTACACATTGTCGGACAGAAGAAATTCGATAGCGCTGGTTTTACTTGTTTAGCAATTTCAAACCTCTTTAGACAAGCAGCACCCGATTTGCAATATCCCCACAGACCAGAAGAGCAACACACCCTCCCACTAAAGCTGCTAACACATCTCAAGGCTCTTCTCCACCTCCTTTCCACCCAAGAATGGACAACTCAGAGTAGGGGGCTCCAGGAGACCCACAGGAGCTGTCCTGCATGGTGACACAAGACTGTCCATAGGTGATTTTTGCATTTGGAGGTCAAACCAATATATAATCTATATCTATATATATATATACACACACCCACATCAGCCAACACTTTCTGCATCTGAGGCACAGGAGGAAAACAAGCACCTGGGAGATAGCAAGCTGTTTCATCTCAGCCACAGATTTTATTTTTTAGAAAAAAAACATGTTCAACAAGCTCTTAAAATTAAGATCTATTTAAAGCTGCCGTGCCAGATGTGGATATTGCCAAACACTATGAAGTTTACATTGCTTGGATTTCTAAGGGTATTAAGTTGGCCTAAAGACAGATTAGAAAATACTTTGTACTTATTTATTCTAAAGGTAGGAGAAATATTTCGCTTTATCCAGAGGATGGGACTCATGACCTATTGCGAAGGAGCCAGCAAGGCCACAGGTCGACATGGTTTATAACCCTTCATAAACACCATGAAAAATGGAGATACCTCCCTTTCCTGGGCAGTAAGTACACGCTGCACTTACTCATGTGAGAGCTGGCCGTGATTCACGCAGGGCTCGGCCGCCCCACATCCTGCTCCGCTCCTCGCCTCGCTCCCGCTGCGAACGGCTGCCCAAGGGCAGCACTTGTGCAGAAGGGCACCCACAACCCTTGTACCTGCCGCTGCAGGGAGTCCTGCCCAATGGGCAGGTCCCGCTGTCTCCGTTGGGACGGAGCAGCCCCTTACGGGCGTGCGTGACGCCTCGCACAGCAGCCCCGCAGTGAGGACAGCCGAGCAGGAGCGCCAGCCCACGTCGGCAGCTGGGCTGCCCGCGTACCGCAACACTCAGCCCGGCTTTGAGAGCTTCTGCTTGGAAAACACAGGACAAAAGGCACCTGGCATGCCTGAGCCCAGGCCAAACGGCATTTTAAATTGTTTAGATTTTAAAGCCAAGTCGTTTAGGCTTTAAAAAGGGGCTCGAGGGAACCCTGAGCATTTTACACAATTTAGCTACTTTCTGAAGTGTTCGTCAGGGGCAATAATAATGTTTTGCTAATACCACCAGTGCAGAGCTGGTGCAAATTAAGCATGATACCTATGAGAGAGGTAATTCTATTCCATATTAAAAAACAAAGGCAGACACACATAAACCAAAAGCCACCCGCGCAGGTCAGAGCGGTGCCCGCAGCTCCTCCTCGGGCTCGGCAGGCTCAGCAGCGAGCTGCAGGAAGCAGCTGAACACACACAGCAGGCAGGTAAACATGCAGCGGCTTCGGCGCACACAAGCAACGCGGGCTGCCTTTCAAGGACTTCTGCAAAGCACATTGAAATAAAACACACAGCGAAACTAAAGCCACAGTCGCTATTTGGAGGGAAACCTTTACATCCCCCCTTCACAAACTTGCCGCAAGCGAGCCCAGCGCTTGTTAAACGCTAAACAAGCGCCGCGGGACAGCTGAGCGGCCCGGGAAGCCCTGAGGTGGCAGGAGCGCTTCCGCGACGGGGTCCCTGCGGAAGCGGGGAGGCAGCGGGGTGCCCGGCCCTCCCTGCGCGTGGCCTTACCCGCTCCTGCGCCGCGGGGCTCAGGCAGTCCCCCTCCGCCTCCATGGCCACGGCCCCTCCTGGGCTCTCCGGAGGAAGGCGAGCGAGCCGCCGGCTCCGCGGTTTCCGCTTGCATTCGCTCCGCGCCCCGGGAACGCGGTGCCGCGCGCGGCTGCCGGGGGAGTGGTCACGCCGCAGGTGACACCAGCCAGAGCCCAAATAAGTCGGCTTCCTCCGGCCAAGCGGGCAGCTCCGGGAAAGTTTCCAGTTGCTCTTGCTCGCTGCGGAAGCGGGCAGGAGCGGAGCTCACAGGTGGCCACGGGGCACCTCTCGTAGCGCCGCCTTCACGGCCCTTCCGCAAGCCCCACGCCGACAAGCGGCAGCCCCAGAGCTGCTCCCGGCCGCAGCCGTATAGCCACTGCCAAAATCTCTACCCACTCTGGGTGGGTTTAAGCGCCCAGCTTTTAAAAAGATGCTCACGTGTATTCTGCATTTCCAACTTAAAGATGTTACACTCACAAACCAGCAATAAAACCGAGCACGTTCAATCCTTTTCTTGCCACAACTACTTTGCAGGCTTGCTATTGCTCTATCAGTTGCTGCTCCAAAACCAATACTAGACACATCCCTTCGTTTGGGAAGCAGCTGCCCACACTAGTACTAGTAGAGTAGCAGCCAGTTCCTCTAAAGCAGTTTATATGCAGGAAAGCTGGAGGCTGCTTTGAAGGCTTTTTATACTCACATCCCAATTTCAATACTGGAGGGAGAAACAACTCCTTAATGTAGAGCCACCCTCCAGGCAGAGTATCCCAGCTTCCCTGAATGTGCTGGAAGATCCCATTCGGCAACACTCAAACGGATGCTTGCAGCTATTCCATTTGCACCTCAGAAACACCCCTCTCAACAGCCGCCTACCTTGTTACAGGTCTGTCACCACAGTGCCCCGAGCTGCACAGAGCTGAGCCTGGGGCAGCAGGGCACACCTGCATTGGTCTTGTTCAAGACATGGCAGTTACGGCCTCAGCAACAAAAAAACTGGAGTAAAAAGAAAGACTGGGGGAAAAAAAAGGCCTAATCCAGGTCTCAAATCAGTCAGGGACACACAGTGGCCAAAAAGGAGGGAATTCTAAACCACAAAGGCTCTCTTGTGAGAAACGGCACAGGATTCACCTCTCCCGAACCATTAAAATACATTCAGTGAGATGCATTAGGGATGTATCACTCACCCTGTGGTCCCTGGAGAAACATCTGCGAGAGGGAGCTTTGCCTTGCACAAAAAAAAAAAAAAAAAAAAAAAAAAGGGTTGTCAATTTTGCAGACGAGTCTCCACTTTTGATCAGACTCCAAAACCACCTCCGGAGCCAAACATCCAGTCACTCCTAAAATCTACTCGGTCTTCTCTTCATCATTCTCTTATATAAAAACCTGGAGCCTCAGATTTAAACAGATGAATCCATGACATCCTTGGCTGGCAGAACCCGCATTTGGCAAATTTTTGCTGTGAAGCAATTAAAACTCTTCACCTACTCATCACTGGAAGAAATCACGCTGGGCAGTTATCTTTTCTCTTCATTTGCCTTTTCCTTCATTTCAGGGTAAAGGCCTAAGCTTTGCTGTAAAGGAAACTTCCGAACAGTCTGAAATCTGATCTACTTTAACATGCATATGAAAATACCAACCAAAACAGCTAGAGAGAACTGATGTTCCTGTCACAGGGAATGACTTGATTTCCTAATCAATCACAAGCCTCAAAGGTATTTTTCTTTTTTAATTAAGAAAAAGAAAATGGCTTAAGCTACTCTGAAAGATGAAACTAGGAGATCCAAAGATACACTATGGCCTTGTAATCAATTCCTTTTCGGTTAACACACACTGGTTAGTATATATTGTGGGTATGCTGAGAGGGCAAAATACTTGTGCACCAATAGTCAAACTTCATACCCTGTCTAGATTCAGAACAGACAAAAATATTTTTAATTTAAAGCCATGTTTACTAAATATCTGCTGCTTCCTCTGGTACGGTCTAAACTGACACTGGAAACCAGGCCAATGAAACACAGTTAGGGAGGAAATCTTATAGTTTTCCTACTCAGATGGTTTAAAACACAGCCCTTTATTCAAGCCTGATAAAACTCCTAGTCTGCAACACTTTGCTTATCTTCCTTCAGACAGAGCAAAGAACTGGAAAAAATTTACAACAGCTGAAGGAACAACAAATGCTACAGGTCTTTACGCAACCTAAGAGGAGACTAATGCAAATCACGTAAAGCCAAAGCATCGTCACAACATAGCATGAAGGGGTACCACAAATTTTCATCTTGGTTTTAAAAGAGGTCATTTGCTATGGCTTGCTTGGTTAGTAAAAGTTAAACCCCCCTGCTTTTATTGGCAAGTTTGCACAGGTCTTTTACTACCTGGCACGAGGAAGACGCACTAGAGATGTTAATGCTCCCTATATAAAGAACACATTACCAAAACTACCCTTTTAAAACAGTTACTTTTCAAATCAACATAGAAGCTGAGATGTTTTATTTGGTTAATTTGTGGGGTGTTCCACACCTCGTGCTAAATTAAAACACGAGTGTATGACAGGCTCTTGTGTACAGCCTCGAGCAACACGAGCAATGTGTCGCGTTAGCGCTAGTGACCTTCGGCACTGGCCAAAGCTCCGGAGCATCATTAAGCTGAGAGCAGCCGTTTAAAGGGCAGGGAGTCAGGGAAAAGGGAATTATTCACAGCAGCTGGAGCACACGGCCTGGAAGTGGGTATTAGCCTACTTATGAACTGCTTCCAAATATGAAGCATCTATCTGGTCACACCTCCCCTGCAGTCAGAAAGATAATCAGGAGATTTGAAGCTCTGTCCAGTGAGCTCCAGTTCACTGTGTTTATGTCTGTCTGTTCCCCACTCGGAACAGAGTTCGGAACAGAGCTGACACGAGTAACATGAATTTAGGAAAACATTTAAGCAGGAAGAGCACTCACAATAAAACGTGCATCTCATGAGCTACAAACAGTAATAATATAAACATATAAAAAACAGATAAGAGGACAGAACTCAGTACAAAAAAGATATCTTTTTCTCAGCCTAAATTATTGGAAGCTGGGGAAAAAGAGACAGCTAGTACTTTCAGAAACCTGTCCAATTAACTACAAATTCACCTGAGGTACTAGGAAAAACAAACAGCAGAAAAGGGACGGTGCCAGGGTCTACAGCTCAGGTGCTGATCACAGAGGCTCCTTATCGCTGTTTGGGGAACACACCTCACCTTTGCAAACATGCAGGGCTCACCCGCAACCCGACAGGTTCATATACCAGGATGGGCCTAAATCCTTAAAAACAACAACAATAAAAACACACAGTGAGAGGCAAGAAGGGCCTTGAGCCAAGCCCTTGCCCAGCATTAGCAAAGGAGGCTGGAAGGGCAGGAGGAGACGCAGAGGGAACACGCAGCCTGCTCCAAGGCAGGTGACCATCACTGCTAGGGCAAAAACGGCCCGCCAGAGCCTGGTCTCCAACACACGTCACACCGGGGCGGCAGCTCTGCCCGCAGGGTGCGCGGTGCCACGGCTGCCTTCTCGGGCGAGGAGGGAGGAGGAGGGATAAAACAGGCCAGTCTTCTATAGACCTACAGACAAACAGAAACCCCAAAGAGGTGTTTTGTTTTTGTTTATGTCCAGTATACAGCATGCTCAATCCAACTTGCCCCGGCTGGTAATAAGCCTTAAGCAGAACAGAAGCCTCCTTGCAACACCACCCATCACCTCCATACACAACTAGTCACTCGGGACAAATATTTAGGATATTACGCATTTATTTGTCGTAATACGTAGCCTGACTACAAGATACAGCTTTGTAATATCCTAAATAAACCTCAGTTCCATTGCACTGAAACTCATAGGACAAATAGTTTCCACTTGTCTTATATTAATAGTACTGATGCAAGGCCATGATTCATTACTTTGAGGTCCATAATAGCTCATTTATGAGTTACATCTACATTTACAGCCCTGTTTTCCTATGACTCTGAATGCACATAATACACACGTAATCTGGAAAACTCATTTTCAACACATTTATGCAGATGAAGCATATTTCTGCTTTAATACTAGTATTAAACAAAATAACTCATCCAAATTTTCTCTTTGTATCTAAAAAATTGAAATTCCAGCATTTCCTTTATTGTCTTCAAGCAGCACCTCTCAGTATTTCAACAACACCCCTGTACATTACATTTACTACCAACATTGCAAATGGACAGTGCAAGTCTCATTTTGTGGAGGGAAAAGGATGGAAAAATCCCTACTAGAAGAAAAATTGGATTCCTCAGGCCTTTTTAAAGTTCATAATCTCATCCTTCTGATTTTCAAGAATGCCTATAAAAAAGATCTGCTGGGCAACACCCTGCTGAAGTCACGAAGACAGCAAAGCCTTCGCCTGCTTCTCGCCCGCTGTGGGCAGCCTGGCACCCTTGCGGCTCAGCCGGCCAGGCAGACAAAACCTCCTTGTGAGCGGTGACCAGGGCAGTGAGCTCACACACACACACCCAAAGGCTTCGTTGGGAAACTGCGCCCGGGTTCCGGAGCCAAAGCCAGCGCCAGCATCCACAGCTCATTCTGCGCCGAGTCGCGCCGGCAGCCAGGGCAGACGCACGGCCCGGCCACCGTGGAGCCCCGCGGTGCTGCCAGGAGCGTCTTCACACCAGACCTACCAATGCCCACTGCTATTGCAAAAGCTTCTGCAGTTTGATACAGGGGTATATGAAAATATAGAGTTAACTGCTTTTCCTTAGGAGCACCTTGCAGACCCTCAGGACACAGACATTTGGGGAGAGGTGCACCTCCCATGACACCTGCTCTGGCAGGAAAGGCTTCCCTGCTGGTTTACCCACCTTATTGGTCTCTGCCTTCTCCTCATCTCTACCCAAACCCAACAAGCTTTTAAGAGCTGAAACTGGTGTTAACTCCTTACACCACAATCGGAAAGTTTGTGAGCCGAGACACCAGCTGTAAGCTTAAAGACTCCCAGGCAGAAGGGCAGAGATGCTGCACCTCAGTCCTACCCCGTATTAGGGGCATGAAAACGCCCAGAAGTATCCGGTAACTCCAGCAGGGCCATGGAGAGCTTGACATGGTGACTGGCTCACCAAGCAACAGAAAGCTCACCAACATCCCCTCCACGCTACAGGCCACATCTCACAACCCACATTTAGACCTAAAAATAATTAGGATTTCAGCCAAATATTTGGCCTTTGTATTAGCTACACAGAATAAACCAAAATGTCATCTCAGATATGCAGTGACCGTATCTATTGCAAGTTCCTTTGCAAACAGTGGAGTGGTTTGTTAGCCAACATCTTACCACTAAGTTAGCAACCTACTTGGAGAAAAAAGGGCGATTTTGCCACATTAGGGGATAACTGGGACGTGTACAGAGGGAAAACTCACCAAGCTACCATGGTGACCTCCACACGCCGCAGTCTGAGAAGGTTTTCTGAACAAGGCTACCCACCCCATGCAGCCGTATATGACTCAAGCATGGTGGGACACTAAGTGAGCTACCATGGTGACCTCCACACGCTGCAGTCTGAGGAGGTTTTCTGAACGAGGCTCACCCACCCCATGCAGCCGTACATGACTCAAGCATGGTGGGACACTAAGTGCTACAGCTTTTGCCATGAAAGGGCTTTCTTTAGAGGCATTCTGGAGGCTTTAAAAACAACTTCTCAGGAGCAAGAAGGATGGGGGCAGAGGCTCCCCTCTGCAAGGCATCTATTCTTGGCAGGTCAACGTCCCTGCTCTTGCTTAACCACTGGAACGAGAGACTGGGAACAGGGGGAGGGAAGAGAGCTTCTATACTGAGGGATTTGCACATGAACATCATCCACTTCGCAGAAACATTTACTTACGCTTCTGCCAGGAAAACCATCTTGGAGATATAATTCAAGCATGTGATCAGAGGCTGGAAAGTCCTGTTGTTGACATGGACCCTTTACCCCATCGAGGAGGACAGTGTTTACTTTGCAGACGCTGCAACGAACAGTTTGTACAGCCCTACAGCGAGAGAGACCATTAGGGAGCCACAAGCTCCTTTATAAATTCTAACGCCAAGCAGTTGCGAAGGGCCGCAGCTAAAAATACAGCCTAAACAATAACTCAAGGCTGCATCACAAGATTGGCATGGCTTACCAAAGCAAATCCTACCAATGGGAATTGGTCCAAGAACATCTGTAAAAAGCAATACCCTGCAATGATTTCCATATATCCTACTAACAGCTTCAGAGGCAATTATTCTCTTAATAAGGGCTTTTTCTTTGGGAGGAATGGTGTGCTGTAAGTCATACAGTAAGTTTTGCGTAACGTGACTCAACTCTTTAGTCCTGGGGAACTCTAAAATCAGGGATTTGCACAAGCGTTGTCGCCCTGGAGCCTTGTGAATGGGAAGGTCACTGTTTACAAATAGAAAGGGATCGATAAATCTGTCACATTTTAGTACATAGATGGCACACTAAGCTACTTTTGCTGCTATTTAGGAATATTGTCCCATTTTTGCACTCTTGGAAAGCAAAACAGGGAGGAAAGAAGAGGAAGTTGGCAGGTAGCTCTGCAGAAGCCTCTTGCAGCTTTACACCCTGCGCAGGTTTCTGGAGGCCATCTACTTGGCAGAGGACCAACAGGGTATCAGCTAACCACATGTAGGTCACTTTTTCAATTAACATTTTCCTCTCAAAATAGCTTGAGTCAGTAAAGGACTGCTCCCACTGGAGAAGGTCTTGGATACCCCTCTGTAAATGTGATCTCAAGCAGCAAACCCGTGTGTTTTATACAACCTGTGCAGTAGAACATTCAGGCAGTTTTTTGTTAGGGCCGAGCCAAGAGTGCAAAACATCAAGAAAGGCACAAATGCAAAATTCAGTCCTATTTTGCTTTTCAAATCAATGACTTCTGCTTGCTGGTTTAATTACCAGTCAGGCAGCAACCCCCAAGTGCCACCTCTCTGCCTCGCATCACGTTAAAAACATCTACATTTCCCATGTGCCTTTGGCTGCCAAAACGGGGCTCGTACCACAGCCTTGGCGTTTGGGCAGATTGCAGACTACTTTCTTATATTAAGGCCAGTGGGGATCAGAAGTTCCAGATAATCCGTCAATTACTCCCCAGTATTATACAGGCAGGATGCACACCAACAGACAAAAACTACAGGGGTGAGAATCAAGTTATCAGAGGCGCAGAAGTTGGAAGAGCTTGGCCAGACACAGGGAAAACATCCAGGTCCTGTCCAGGAACGTTACGGGGTGAGGAGAAAGGATGCAAGCAGGGACAAAGCAGCAAAGACCACCCAGGGCCACAGGAGGCTACACAAGGCACACAGGGAGAATGCGTCAGACATCACCTAGATGAAACATCACAGTGCATATGGAACAAACTGGAAACCAAGAGTCAGAAAATGAAGAGTTGGAAAATTAAGAGCTGAGAAGGAAAAAAAGGAAAAGGTCTAATAAAAGCCTCGAAGACAAGTGCCAAGGCATATGAGACATGAGGTTTAATAGCCGTGCCCTAGTTCCTGCATAGAGGTTTTCCTTTAGGTTTTAGGGATTAGGCTGGGATGGGGAAGCTTGTAGCTGCCCTGCCCTGTTTACAGGAATCTGCTTTGTTTCTCAGTTGCTGAAAAGGCCACATGAACAAAGTGCAACCAGCCATCGCTACAGGCGGTTATGTATCGTTGTTCCTGCAACAGAGACAAGAGCTGCTCAACACAAACAACATTTTTCCACTCCAGTAAGCCTTTTCTAAGAAAATCTATGTGGATTATGTTTTAAAATAGTATTCAAAAAGAGCTTATGAAGATTTTACAAAGAGTTATGGATTTTCCTCCCCCTTTTTTTTTTTTTCCCTCCTCTAAATTCAATGTCATGACTCAGGCAGGCTGAGCTGGGAACAGGATTTTTTTTCACTTGCAAACAGAAAATCTGAATTGACCTATAATGTCATTCCAGTGAACTGGAAAGAATATACTTAGAATATAGTGAGAGCTGCTCTTAAGGGAATTATATTTTTGGATTTTCTGCGATAAGTCTTCCGATAGCTACAAGGTAAGGTTAGTCAACCCATGGCAAGAATTCCCCATACTATTTTTGAGATTAAAACTGAAGCGATCCCAAAGCTAAGATAAATTAAAGCATTATTGTTAAAATGGTGCAAGATTGGAACTGGATCATGTGGACAGCTGGTATGTGAGAGTCACGCTAAAGCGGGACCAACCCATTTTGCAATAAGTCAGAACAATTTGTCTCACTCAGTTGCAAAGGAAATCATTTCAAGGAGGCTCCTGCCAAGGACTGAAGTTTCATAGGTCTTTGCCACTAATTATGAGTAATTCAGAAAGCTGTTGTGCTTCAGCTTCTTCTCTGCAGAATAGAGACTATGCTTCCATCTGAAGGACAAGTAATACAAGGAGGAATATTTTGAGAACCTCATCTACAAAGTACTACATGTAGAGACTTCATGCAAGCTGAGCAGTTAAGAATCTATAAAAACAGATGAATCTTTCACATGGCTATAGAGAATTTAAAGGAGAGTAGATATGAATGCAGCATGGCTTTCTAGAGGAAAATTTGATTTTTGGAAGCAACCGCAGGACATAATACAGCAGCTGTCAGCGAACAGAGCAATAGCCCATGAAGTGCAATTTGAAGGTGCTGACTACAGGCAGGGGAGAACTAAGAGGTGACAGTATATCAGGTTCTTGCCCAGCCTGGAAAAGGCTTGCCAAGTCTGAAAAGGTGCTAAGATGCAGTCTTTTTTCTGCTTATTAAAGTAGTTCCATTATACTGTAGCAGGACAGCAAGGCAAGCACTTCAATTAAACCTGAAAAAAAACTTAATAGCTTTAGTTCCCTTGAAACACAGAATGATTCGATACCTAACTAAGCCTTAAGGTAAGACTTGCTTCCTTACTTAAGGTCAATATCCCTTCCATCAGATCAAAGTGGACAATTCAGAAAAAATCTGACAACTTAGATCATATAAAAAAGACCAAAAATGTACTTTGGAGAGAAATAAATAATACAGTATAATTTTAACTACTTGAGCATTCAGGCACCGAGGATGTAGATGCAAATTATTCAAATTCTTTAAGCTGACCTTGGGATAACAACTAAGATAAGAGACCACAGAAGGCTAACTCCTCCATATTCCCACAGGAATGCACGCTAATAGTAATCATTAAACATGTGCTGAATTATTAAATGCATTAGAAATAAATAATACAGTATAATTTTAACTACTTGAGCATTCAGGCACCGAGGATGTAGATGCAAATTATTCAAATTCTTTAAGCTGACCTTGGGATAACAACTAAGATAAGAGACCACAGAAGGCTAACTCCTCCATATTCCCACAGGAATGCACGCTAATAGTAATCATTAAACATGTGCTGAATTATTAAATGCATTTCCACCACCTATGCAGAGAATAAAAAGGCTGAAGCAAACCAGAGAAGGGGCGTTTTACAGTTCATGTTAAGATTCCCCATCGTTTTCCCCCCCAGGAGACCACAAGTCCCATCTAACTTGATTTTACCAGCAATTTGTGTTTTATATCCACTCTCTCTGCTTCACTATCAATGCCTTCAAAATCAATAGCTGCCTTCTTTAAAGATCAACCATTCAAAATATGCCAGCTTCTGCATTCAGCACAGTTTCAACACAGCAAAAAAGCTTATTAGGAAAAATACAGGTTGAGAAGGTACACATAATACTGCCTCATTCAGGCCCCCACAAATGTACAACACAATTTTTTTGGAAGTGAAAGATCAGAAGCAAATAAGGAGCAGAACAGCATCTCACTATTACACACTCTAAGCGGGCGCACCTGGGAGCTCACCCAAAGCAGCAGGCCCAGCTGAAGGCTTATTTAGAGCCAGAGTTACCCAAAGCAAACTGCCCCCTGCCACGGGCTGCATTTCATGCTCTATAAATAATTTACTGTGTTAACATGGGGGATTCCAGGCAGAGTGCATCCCACCACGAATTGCAATGGAAAAGGACTTTTCTTTTTTGCATGCTGCAAGGGAGCCGTTTTGCCCCCTGCTGGGCAAGGCTGCCTCGTTGCCAGAGCCGAAGCGGGTCTGGACACCAGCCTGACCCTGCCCCGATGCTTGGCCAGCCATAATTCATATTCAAATATTACTAATGAACTTGTCTGCAGATATTATTAATGACCACAAGACAATCTGCTGCCAGAGTAGTCTCATAGTTTATGTGAAAAAGCAAAACACGAGAGAAGTGGTTACATGCGAGCGGCCTGCCCGGCTGCTTCTCCACAGCAGTCGGGTGAGGATGTTGAATCCACTTTAAGCTGCTGTAAAACAGCGCTGCCTCCTGAAGCACCAGAGTCATGTTAGTTTTTACACATGCTGAGCTAATTTTCACATAAAACCATTGAGATTTAAGGGCATCCAAGGCAAGCTGATGCAGCTTGCTACCTGACTGCTTTAAGTGACTCTTCAAAACATCTTACAACTGCTGCTCTTTAAAATACTGTCTAAAAGGTAAAAACTGCACTTACTTGCGATAGCGCTGCTGACAACAGCTAGATAGAAACTGAAGTATGAAAGACCTCCCTACCTCCAAGTCAAAGCACAAATCTCTTGTTAGAAGTGTGTTTGAAACACAGGGTGTAAAATCTGCAGATCCTCCACGAAACCAAGGAGTAAAACTTGTGAGGGAATGAAGCGGGGTAAATATAGCATCCCACTTGGATATCCTCCATCTGCAAGAAACTGAGCAAGCCCACTTTCACCTCGCAAAAGCATTTAACACTACTTTAGGTCTAGCCTGTGCTGAAGAACAGACTTCTGCTCTATTTATACTTGAGATAAAGCTGCCAGAAAGGGGTTTAAAAGGAAAAGCTTGAGGTTGTCTATCTGGGAGCTGCAATGCTCCCACTACAGAGCTAGTTCTTCTTATAGCTTCTAGCAAAGAATAAGCAGGAAAATAAACTAAGAGTGGTCCTCCAAAATAAGAAATAGAGTTGCATGATTGCATATAACCACTTAACTATGAAACAGCCACTTTGCAGCAGGTAGCAATATCATAAAATCATCTATGTCCCTGCTGCATTCACACAGGGAAAAAAATCCTGCTCCATTCATACAGGAACAAAAATGTTGCTATTAATTTGATGGGGCTTTTGAAACTGTGACCACACTGAGGGACTTGGAAATCAACCCTGGCTGCTCAGAGGATGCTCGGAGAAGTTGTCACTCACGCAGCCTGCCCGCGGCACAGGCCAACACTAAGAAAACAGCCCTTCCAGTGCCCAGTTGTGAACATTTTTTTTTTCTTTTTTTTTCTTTTTTTTGCCATGATTGCAAGAAGAAGCTCCACTAAAAACATAAGCAAACTAAGTAATTTTAGGAGAACTACAGAAAATGGCCCTTGGTTTGTTTCCCAGGTTTGGGTTTAGGACCCTAAGAGCTAAGTCACCTAGGCTGAATCTAGTGGAATGTGTGTTGCAAAATTTATTCTTTAGAAGGAAATATCTATTTATGATCTTTTAATAAAAAAATATCCTTTCAAGTGTTGCTACGTTGGTGGCATCAAGAGACTGACTGACCGAGACTGCAACTCACACCTATTCAGCCAAAGCAAACAAATTTGTCATATATATATATACATACACACACACACACACACGCACACACACACTTACAGTCTAAATCCCAGGTAAGCAGCCCTGATAATGATATCACAATATTGGGCAATACAATTTGAATTTTTTGCACACTTGTACAAAAGCAAAAAAAAAAAAAGCAGCAGGCACCCTCTGTTTCAGTTGAAATCATTAGACTCAAACATAAAGCAGGTACTTAATGCAGGTAGTTTTTGATTCATTTAGCATAACTGGTAGTAAAGGGGTATTAGAAAGCTCTGTTTCATAGGTTGCATACCATGCTATACCTACGACCGACAATGCAGACCAAATATAACACTGATGCCACTGATGGGTCAACAGTACCCAAATTATCTGGCTGACATCACCCACATGGATATAAATTTCTGAGCTGATCAGGACCAAATGGGATGTTTGCTCTAAGGGCTGAGATTTGAAGCTGGTTAAGCTCTGTTCTTAAGAGTCAGTGGTAAGTGTGCTACCCCAGAGCCCCTGCCTTCATGCAGACTCACACAGCATAACTGCTGCAGGAAGAAAAACCATCTGCTACAGTTGCTATAAAATTCTTCAGTCATCCTCCAAAAAAATACTGTACAGCATCCATTCTAGCTGCTTCATCCGTGAGGAAATCAAAGTATATACAAACCATTTAACATTTTTCCCCATCTTGTAGAGCTTTTGTCAACTCTGTATGCTTTAAATATATATACACACTGTTGGCAGTATTGATCATCTGACCCATATAAAAAACTAACTATCTGACCTTCAGTAATTCTGCCAGCGTCGTTCATCGCTCCAGATAACGGCCCCCATCCAGCCAGATGAAGGGCTTATTCTCCTTTATCCATGTTCAGGATCGAGTTTCTGCCAGTCTTAGAGCATCTTCACGGGAGCGGAAGGCGCTCCAACCAGGCAAGCCGATTACAGCCAGTCCCGCAGAAACCCTCCGTGGGCTCAGGAGGGATCGTGCCAGCCGCTGCTGCACCCAACTGCTCGCAGGACAAGAGCCGGGATGTACAGGAGGAATCCCTGCCTTTCTCTGCTGACTCTGCGCCTCTCAACGGGCACGGCCTGCTCCTCTTGCCCTGGCATCCCTGGGGTACCAGCGTGCGCCACTCACTCTGTCTCTTCCTCCGAGGAGAGGTACCTTCACTGTTCCCAAGTCGCTGGATCCCAGCAACAAGGGCCAGATGGCAAGGGAATACTCACCAAGTGCTTCTCTTTCTGCAGGAGATGCACAGAGAATAAAGAGGACTCAGACCGCTTAGCGACTCCAAGGATGCTCAGGTAGCAGAGCAGATTAGAGGCTGCTTTTGCTTTGATCAGCTTTTGTATCTAGCAGTGGGAAGGCAAGTGAACTGGGGTTGCGTATGACTCCTTCGCCCATCCAACACCCAGGTTGGCAAGGAAATGATTTCTTTGTTCACTTCCCTACAGTTTTGCAGGGGGGAGGAAAAAAATTTTAAAAAGGAAAAAAAAAGAGAAAAGAGAAATGACATTTTTCACTACATTCATGTTGCAACGCTTCCCCATGACAACACTGCTGATTTGTGCAACAGAATTGCAGTAGCTAACAAAAGAAACAAAAGATGGGGAACAAAAGGAAAACTGAGTAATGAAGGAAAAAATCTAGTGCTGGGAACATGAGTGAAGTGTTAAAAAAAGCAAGAAAGAAAAAGGAAAAAGAAGAGTCTAACTGCACAAGTGGAAAACAAGGATGTTCTTTGGCTTGTACCAAATATGATCATACCTGGCAGAGAAGGAGGAAATGAGGCTGTGCAAGATAAAATACTATTTATTTTATGGCCTAATTGTGAGACTAAAGAGGAGAAACCAAATTTAGAACCATGACCTATGGTTCCAAAATTAGTTTTGCTAAATGCATTTACTACTAGCAAATGCCATTCTGATGACATGACCATAAAACAGGACTCCAGAAAGCTGTGCCTGCTTCCCGCACCACAAACACCCTCCAACCCTGGATTTCTTGGTGTCTAAAAAAAAAAGACATCAAGACGTCAAGATATCTAAAAGACTGATGCCTTTCAATTACATCCAGAATTACTATTTTTACGGGCTCCTCTACGTTGCTATCCCCACTTTCTATCACCTCTGCAACACAAACTACACCCGCAGCAGCTCCACCGAATCCCACTACTCTGCTCAGAGCCTCAAAGGGTGAAACGTTCAAGTGCCTGTACATCAGCACATACATTATATCCCTTATCTGAAAAGACTGCCAGAATTGACAGCACACAACTGCGCTTTTCCCAACTCACATGCTGTATATAAAAATAGCCTTTTCTCCTTAAATTAGCCTCTCATTCTTCAGAGAGGCATTTGAACCCCTCATGCTACTGGAGACTCTCATTCTAGATTTATTGCAGATCTTTTGCTTTTCATCCTTCAGATGTGTTCACTGAAACACTAGGAGAACGAGGAGAACACCCCATTAGCTTCAAGTTGCACGGACGTCCAAGGTGATGGTCCAACTTGGCTTTCCAGAAAGCTGTTTCAAAATGAACATGGAATAATTATATAGAAGCTGTTGAGATTTGATTATATCCAGGATGAAAGCACTGAATCTCTTCTCTTTTCCACCGTCAGCAACAATTGTTCAGAATGGAAATGAAGAGAAGTTCTTAAACAAACCTTCTTCTTGGGAGTTAAGATACTGATAGCCAGATGCCTTACCCATCACCTATACCATTAGTAAAGCAGAGCTTTTATCCTACTATACTTCAGCATCTCTGCAAGTTATAAACCAATCACCTCAGCAAATCCACAAGACCCGTTTTGGCACATGACACACAATTTCTAACCTGCTTTCCCAGCAAAAGGCTTGGTTAATCCATCCAAAACTCCTTCATTCTCACCTCATGTTCAACATTAATTTTTAGATTTGTTTGCTCAAAGACATGTGGAATATTCAGTATTACAAAGAGGGAAAAAACGGTTTGCAAAAGGCTTGGAAAAAACAAAAGGCTTTGCAAAAGCATCTAGAATTCTAGAAGAAATCTCTCACCCACATCTGTTAAGCAGAAGATAAGATCACTAACCCTGGGAGTAGCAGCAGTAGTTCAGTCCTACAAAGCAAGATCTGTACAGACTAAATTCTTGATGAACACTTTATTTCATCTGAAAGAGAATTTCTATTCTACATTCCAGGCTTGGAAGCAAAGCAAGTACATAAGCCATAACAAGAGTTCTGAGAGGCACAGCTGTATGTGCCTGTTTGCCCTAGGAAGACAGCAGCCTGGCCCAAGTTCTACTTACTTTTTTTTTTTTTTTTTTGCACAGAAATACAGCTCTTTCACACTAGTCAACAAGACTTCAGTGAAAGCAAGGGTCTAAATGTATTTTTAAACTCTCCTTGGTTCCTTCTCTGAACGTATTTCAGTTCTCCAGCACTGCAAGCCTTGCCATACTGACTTCCGACTCGGGACTTGTGCAAAGCCATGAGAGGATCGAGGCAAGTCCAATAGCTAATCCGGAGCATCTTGCACCCTTTCCTAACCAGCACTGCATGGATCTACTTACTCTTTCAGGGAACACCCACAACGCACTCTGTTGTCTGCTCCTAGAACATAAAGCACATACATGTCTAGCTCAGAACTGATGGGGCTGAACTACTGGTTTATTTTGATGCCTTATCTATTCGTCTTAAAAAAGAACACAGTAATTGCATGTTAAACTCAAGTATTGTCAACATTACAGTATCAAAGGTAAAAATGTAAACAAAGAATAATGAAACTAGTTTTGGTGATGACAATGGGAAACAAAAAAACACTCTATTTTATCATCTGAGAAAGCAAAAAAAATCAGTTCCTCTTCCCTCATGAGACCAAGGTATTTAGGCAAAACCACCTTAGGAGGGATGATCATTTACAGTATGTTCATAGTGGGGACAAATAAAGCAATCTCAAATTTACCCTAACATATTCGGCAGTTTTTGGGGGGTTATAAATCTAGCAATGAACCACCTATGTTCTAATGAATGCAACATTAACTAACTTGTGTGTTTAACCATTAGATAAACTGAAGAAATGCCTGACTAAGGGACAGCACCAAGACAGCTTTACAGTCTATAAGCCCAGTACTTTCTTCTTAATCATGGCTCATTAGAAGTAGTTGTAAAATACTCCCCCTTCCTTAGGTAGGCTCTGTTGAGTAGGTGGCGATTAGCATTTCATTAACAGCAAAAGCAGTGGCAGGCAGCCTGCTAGGCATAAATCTGTCGCAAAGGCTCAGATTATCCTAATGGAAGCAAGAGCAGCACAAAAGGCTGCAATTCTGCGGTCCATGAAAAACACTGCCCGGCCAAACCAAGCACAGATTCCTTCTGTTGCTCCCCCAAGAGCTGCCATCTACAGGGAGGGACCAGCCCAAGGTTAACAGGCTGGTTTCTGTTCTGCGGCCACTCTGGCCTAGGGGTTTCTGCAAACAGATCTTCCTGGGGATCAACGCAGATGATCTGGGAGCTCCCGCATCCCACTATCACACCAGGCATTAATTCCCTCTCATAGTATCACTTTCAAGTCGATTGCAAGTACTCAGGTGACCAAGACATGCATGTAAACAGTAACGGATTAAGATAAGTAACCCCTATGTCAAAGCTGCAATCTAAGGAGAAGCGAGAGCTGAAATGTCATGTAGAAGTTGCCTAATTTGGCATTTGCTTTTGGTTGAAAAGTGTCAGCTGTTGGAAGCACAAGCTGTCAGACAGACGTTTCCTCTACAATCCTACTTGGGAATGGTCATCTCCGTCACGTGCCAGAATTCTGCCTAAAATCTGGATGCTTGGGTTCACAGACGAGCTACTAATTTAAGAGGTCCCAACTGGGCGTCTACAATTGAGCAATTCTGTTAAACTCTAATGTCGTGGTAAGAGGAAAGTTATTTTTCCATTTACTCAGGTATTTATACAGATTATTTTTGGTAAACTGTTTAAGGATTTATATTCAACCTATGGCAGAGAAAAAGGAAAATATGCTACATCATACATTCCCTGTAACCCAACTACGGCTTGGGATATCATACGTCATATTTAAGTACATGCAAAAGCAAGTCTACCTGCAGAAGCTGCAACTAAAATTAGCGCTTTTTAAATTTTCTCAGCCAAGTCTAATCTAAAAGGGATTATTTTTCTTAATTAGGACAGAAACTAGGAAAAGCACTGTAACTTTCATCAGTCATGATGTTAAAATAAGCCTATGCTGTGCTTATTCCATCACCTTCATCCTGCCCTTTGGATTTTCACCATCTTCTCCACAAACATTTCACCACAGTCTATAGCAGAGTCTATAGCAAAGAGTATAGACTATGGCCTACAGGGCCCACAGCCCAGGGCTGCAGCTGTTGCCCAACTCGGCCATCTCCAAATGCCTCTCATAGCTCCGGTGCACAGCCCAAGATTCCTTATTTGTCCAGCCAGAGCAAGGGGCCGAGTGCAGGGAGCCAAGAGCACAGAAGGAAGATACTGGTGTTGACCAGTCCTGCTCGGAAAGCCCTTTGGAGAGGGACTTCTTGCTTGTCTTTATCTACAGAAGACTGGAACACGTTCACTGGGAGGAGGGGGAAAAAGAATCAAATAAAAGTTTGGTTTCATTTTAGAAACCTATTCCAACTCTTCCCTGTGCATCACAAGAAAATATGCAGAAGACATGAAGCTCAAAGCCCTTTCTGTTTGCCAAAACGCCCAGATCCTAGTTCTCATGGCAGGTAAAGCCAGCACCCACCAAGAGTGATACAGGAGAAATACAATTAAGGAGTCTCACAGAAATAACATAAATGCTAGATTTTTGATGCCTTAAGACAAACAGCATTACAAAAAGCAGCTTTTATGCAACGACTTGCCTTAAGAGTTTTTCTCTTAGTATAATGATTTTTATAAAAACAGTGTTGAATTTACAGAGTGCAAGCTTGTGCAACAGATTTCCAATTACACAAGCATTCTAGACAGTGACCAATTTTAATGGCATTGGTATGTAAACAATAGTACTTCCACATATTAGAGGTATCAAAAAAATCTTTACCAGAAACCTTCCATTTTCTCTATTAGGCTTTGTATTTTAATCACAGTGCTGCTAGAGCTTTTTATTCCTCATTAGCATCTTTACTTCTATGTAAAGCATAAATATTCTCCATATGCAATTAAAGGAAGTTACAAGAATATTAATTATAAGAGTCAGAGAGGTCTTAAGCATCAATTACTGGTACAAATTAAAGCTAAGTAACTTTTTAAATGAATGGATTTAATAATCTACCATAACAAATTGCTGAGGATGATAAATCTATTCCATTCAAGGCTATTCATAGCCAAAAAGACTATTTGAGATTCCAGCTAAACAGCCACAGCCTAAACCCTCTACAACCACAGCAGGAGAACAGCCAGGATGCCAAGAGTTTGGACGTGATGAATGACTAGTGCAGAGGCAGCGATAAAAGGTGCAACACACACAGGAAAAGACAGGATCTTGGCTTGTCCCATCTATTCTTTCAGGTCATTCATCACCTCCTCAGTTCTACTGATCATCTTAGCTGAAATATTCATTTAAATTGCAATCATGTGGCTTAAAGTCAACAAATACTGTTTTTCCTCCCTTTCACTCTTTATCCTCCCAACTTTCCCCCTCTTTTTCCTTCCCCAATTTTCTTCTCCCCTCTCCCCTCACAGCAAAGAACATTTTAAACATTCATTAGAATACAAACAAGGAGTAACAACTGTCAGCAACACCCCGTACACGAAAGCTCATTTCCTCTAGGTTTTATTAATTAATCAGCATTGCTTCCAAATGTAAACCTTGTCATCTAGCAGTATTAAAGCTCAACATCCACTTGCTACCTTCACGGCAAGCAGGTCCAGTACTATTTTTGCTGAACTTGGGCTGTGGTTTATAAAATGTAATTCCATCCAATCTAATCACTTTATAACAGATTTCAGATGCTAAAGGCCAAGAGTAGACTAACACCATGCTGCAAAAGAGACAGATGAAGGCTAGATGTATATGTGAGCTCAAATTTCAGCATTGAGCCTAATCTTCTAATTCATACCAGTAATAATTCCTTATTTTTGGCTTCCTGTGTTTCTAAATGCAGGCAGGGGCAGGTCTTGTACAGAAAGAAGGGCCTTTCTCGTAATGCCTCACTCGGTAACACCCAGGGTACCGAGCTCAGGAAACACCTCAGACCAGTAATCTACTCCAAAACCAAAATGTGAAATTAGTCACCAACCTGCACGTGCAGAACCCCCCTGCAATCTGCATTGCCCAAAGCAAGGGGCTGCTCCTGCTCCAATCTCCTTCATCCTAAATAACCTAATAATATCCTAAATATCCTAGTGCTGCAGCAAAATACAAGCAAAAAAGAAAACACACAAATTTTTCTGCTTTTCGCCTTCACAGAGAAGTTACTAATTTTTGTCTGCAAGGGGTTAACTTTGTAACTTTGTCATTTGATTGCGAGTATGAGTCAGCTACCGAGAGAGAGGAAGAGCAAGGAGGGAGCCAGGGAGCCGTTGGGACAGGAAGCTCCCTCCCCGACACCCTCTTGAGCTCAACCACACAGAGCCTGCGCTGGGTAGGGGCAGCCCTGCCCTCTTCCCTCCAACAAGGGCAAAAAGCAAGAGGGAAGCGACTGCTCAGGCAGGACGAAGCAGCGAAGGGGACATGCAATAGTGAGCAGAAAGCTCACTGTTTTCAGGCCATCCTTATCCTCTCTCCGCCAACTCTATGGGAGGAAAAGCCACGAGGTGGTAGAACAAAACATGCTTGTACAGTTTCCTGCATTTCTTTAAACTGCAACAACAACAAAAAAAACTAAAGCACCTCGATTTGACACACTTTGAATAAATTATAATGAGGACAGCTGACACCAGCATGAGATGCACAGAAAGGAGAAAGCCGTTGCACAGCACAGCGCTATCTTCTGAAAGCAGAGACACCAAAATGCACTCAAGCAGAGCGAACAGCAAGTACTCCAATAGCTAACTTTTGAAGCAGCTGATAACATCACCCTGATTTCCTGTGGTGCCCCTAAACTAGCCCATTTCTAAGTTAAGCAAAGCCTGGCAAGCTAAAAAGGCTTTCTAGAGGCTGCAGGTTTTGTCTTCACCCTGGGGTTGTGGGTTTGGGTAGTGCAACCTCATCACACAAGCGGCTCTACCTCTGACCGCAGGGCCAGCCCCCAGCTCGGAGCCTTTTATCCAAGGGAGACCGTCATGGGAAAAGCTTCATTTCAGGTTTCATGAACTACTTCAGCTCTTGCACTGTTGTCCAAATAATCTTTCCTGCTCCGTTACTACTTGAGGGAAAAGCCAGGATGTGCTTTGTAGCCAACACTGATAGTGGTTTGGACTGCGTCACACAGCTGGGGAGCCTGGCTAACTCGCTGCCACCATGAACCAAGGATTCTTAGCATCTCATGAATAAACCAATACTCCGGAGAAAAAAGCACATGTAAATAGTTATTTCTGCTCTTCAGAGATAAAATAAATAAATAACTTAAGAAGAATTAAGACCAGCAGCTGATGAGTAAGAAGCTGGCCAAGAGCCATCACTTGGGTGAGGTAGGGGGTAGATATAGTTATTATTCCCACCCAGCATAAGTAGCTTAACATATTAGAAAGACTTCTAGGGTAGAAATTATGGCAGAAGAAAAATGTTATTTCAGCTAAGCAATTAACAGACGACTTTGCAAAAAATATTCGTTTCTCACATCAAATCTAATTCTTAGTTTTATACTTTCCAAGATGCTCCCTGTGCAACTGGGCCACACTGCAGTCGGAACTCACTTGCGAAGCGCGCAACTTGAAAATGGATCCATTTATATAATTCTCCTGGTTTGGCAATACTAATAGGTCTTACCACATTCAGCCTGATGGTGCTCCTGATGCTACAGAACTGAAACAACTGTAGACAGTCCAAGACACACACTAAAAAATCATGCAACTACTGCATTAGCCATTTCCAAAGCAAATACAGTGTTTTGAAAGAAACAACCAAGCTATGATGTTAAATATCCTGACTACCCTTATTTGCCATGCCACATTTTCCCTCTTTTCCCCAGTAAACATCAACATGCAAAGGCAGCCAAGGTAACTGCTCACTGCTTCTCAGGTGGAGCCCTCAAGCTAAGCAAGCTGGAGAGTTTGCTAGAAAACGTGTGTTGTGTCTATATATAATTTGGCGATCTGGTGGGCTCTGTGTAATATACATGGCCAATACTGAATGTAAAGTTGCCTGGGTGGAAAAAAACAATCTTCTTTGGATATAGTTTCAAATGACTGAAGTAGAGTATAATTGCAAAGAGCAGAGTGCACATAAAACAGAGGAAAAAGAAAAAAGTGATCCAGCCCTTGGTAAGTCTCCTACCAGCTGTCACTTTCTATTTGATTGCTTAACTTCTCTGAGGCAATAAAAAGCATCTCATGAAGTGTGTAACTCAAAGTGGTAAAAATGAAGATTTGAACACAGCAGCAGAGAAATCCCCCTGCAGGCACAAAGCGTAACTGTCCTTGGCTATCCTGAGAGGGTGCTCTGCTCTCCGCGGCGCGCAGCAAGCGGCAGAGCACCAGGGTGGCCAGCCTCCTCTCTGCTCCGCACCTGCCCTTGTATCAGGGGGCCTTCACTTCCCTCCATTTCCCCAGGCTTTTTCCTTTTAAAATAACCATGCCTGAAAATGTAATTGAGAAGCCTTCATGTGGGTAGTCCAGTAGAGAAGTGTGGGGTTTTTAATCCTACATAGAAATAAATATGTATCAGTTTTCCATCCATTACCAGATAGGTATAACACCATTTCCCACAGTGCTGTCTGCAAGCACTATTTAATCTCCTGGATTTGCAAGGATGCTATTAAATATTTCCTGCAATGCCCAGAAAGTTCTTGGAACTTTCTGAAGTTTGAAAACCCAAGTGAAATGAACTGATGCACTGACCCGTGCCAGCAGGTGTCGGTTCTCTTTGCTTTTTGAAAGGAATGGCTGGTGGCATCTTTAGCAGGTCCTTTTCTGCATCAGCACAGTCCTCAGCACGGCCTTCAATCCTCAGCCTCAGCTCCGACACTGTAGCATTTCCGCACTTAAAGAAAACCTGGCAGCATTAAATCAAGTTTTCTTGGCTTACCAGACTGTATAAGCAAATTATGCTAGATTGTTATTGCAATAACAGTTAGTACTAGTACTGTTTATATGTAGAGATTCAAAATAGTTATTTCAAGATCTGTACTGAATGTTTGTGACAACAGTTTTGATGCTTGATGCTTCAGGTTACATAGCAAGAAGAAAAGGCAACATTTTGCAGCCTTTGACATAAACTTCCCTGGCAGAGCTGATGAGCAAGTCCATCTCCAAAAATATAATTAAAAAGTCTTATTAAAAAACAGTGATTGCACTATGGAAGACACTACTTACAGCTCAAACTTGGACACCTCAGCACACTGTTTCAGCACTTCTTCGGAAAACAAGACCAAGACAGCTTCTAAGTTATAAAAAAAGATTTCATATGCACTGCACATAATTTGCTTTCTTAGCTACACATTTGAAAAGAAATATTCCTTCTCTTCCTCACTTAAGCAACTTTTTCCTCAGAAAGAACTGACCTAAGATTCAGGGTCTTTAAAAAGCAGCTGGCTATTTTACCATTAACTGCCATCAGGTGCTTTTTTAATTGAGATAAAAGCATGCACCAGTTCCTTCACATCCCAACAGCTGTTGCTTTTGTAGTTAAATTGGTTGGAGTCATACAGTGGTAAACCATGAGCTCATGAGTCCTATTTCTCTTCTGATAACACCTTTCTCATTTAAAACTCTGATTTTGCATTGCCTACAAGTGTAGGAGGGCAACTCTAAGCTTTTACCACTGCAAAAACCATGCAAAGCTAGCAGGAAGTCAAAACAAGTATTTACGTATCAAGTCATAACATAATTTTTATTTATACAGCACTTTCAGTAAGGAAGAAATATCTTCAACTACTCACATCTACCATACAAAATAATGTCCTCATTACTTCTGCTTTCTCCAACAAGAAGCCAGGGATATCAGAACTCAGCGAACATCAACAAACACACACTTCCAGCTTAACTCCTACCTGACTTCAAGCCTTCAATTAAAGATGTAAGAGTAGATTTCTACATTTAATATTAAGATTCAGAATCAGAGATCACCTGCAGCACATTGTTCCATGGGTAACATCTTCCCACCTAAATGCACATTTAAAGGAAGTTTGGTTCTTTAGACTGATGTAGGGTCAATAAATCAGTTGACTAAAAAACACTATGGAATTCTCAATGTAATGCTCTGCTCAGCTGCAGTGCGACTGTTAACAGTTGCAAGGTGTTAATAAGCTCTTCAAAGGAATATTTTACATGGAACATCAAAAAGAGCAAACAGCAAGACTCGCCATAAGCACCTGACAAGGTCAGAAGCACGGTACACAAATTATATGAAAGCCAGATGCAGTTCTTCCAACTGCACCATCCTCTGGCCAAGAAATGACCCTACGGATTAATTTGGATATTCTCCCATAAGGAATCGGAAAGCCTGGACGCTCTCTGTATTCTGCTGCAAAAGTCAGGACACTTAGAACACACACAGATATTCTTAATTTGTAAAAATCAACCAAAGAAACAACAAAAAATGGGTTGTGCCTATGCTATTTGAGGAACAGGCCAATATCCAAGGAAACCAATTTTAAAAGCAGCTTAAATATTTTTTCATTTTAGTACAGCTCTACATTAGAGTATGGTTTAAATCATCTACCACGTTGCATTTTATCAGGTTTTCTGTCATCCAAGCACAAGTATCAACTTTAAATATTCTGCAGCAGAACCGCAGCCAAGCCTCCTAAGAACAAAAGCCAAACGCTGCAGTCATTTTGCATTATAAGAAGCACAGAGGAAATTTCACAGAGAAAAAAGCCTTTAAAACACACACAGTTCTGGAGCAATTTGAGAAGAACATCTGAAAATGGAAGCGCGCTGACCTCTGTATCTCATCACTGTAGTTAAACATTTTACCTACGAGACAGCCTTACCCGCTCAGTGCCATCGGAACTACACTCCCATGTCTGCTATCAGTCCACAGCCCACTCCAGCATGTTAAGAAAAATTCCGTTAGAGAGGCAGGACATGTCAAGACAACTTGCACAGGGTGAAACAGTGCTGAATAACGCACCGGGGAAGATTAAAGCTAAATAAGCAGCACTGTTTAAGAAACGACTGGACAGCTTTCGCGTGGGGGTGGCAGAGGATTACTGCATCCTAGCTGGGTCTGAGCTGCAACGGATTACCTGAACAGTTTGGGTCCTGACCCTTGCTCACAAACTACAGGCACTTCATTTAGTTGTATGACAAAAATGACATTAATGGCTATTTACTGGAATTCCTGAAATCAGAGAGTGCTATTTAGGATATATTATCAGCATGAGCAACATCATAACACACAGAGGCAGGTGTCCTCCTTGGGCCAGGCCTTTCCTTCCCTTACTGCTTTTCCTTCCCTAACAGGGATACCAGCCAGCAGCTACAACATCGAGAGTTTTATCCTCAATCTCACAGTCCATTTAATACCCAGATTGAGTCTACGAGTCGGCATCACGTGGGGAACAGCTGGATTAGAAAAATGGCCAGCAGCGAAGAGCATTTGGAGAACAGAACAAATGAGTAGGAAAAAAAATTAGATTACTTACTAGATTGTTTGCTTAGTCAATGCCAAACTCTGTGTTTCTAGATACCTTCCCACTGGAAGAGGGACAATTCCCAGACTAAGTCTTACAATAGAGATATTTGTTCCCTCAGGAAATTAAAAGTTATTTCCCCAGCACACAGTGAACATTTCTCCCCTTATTCTAGCTCACCAAATAATGATTTTTCCAGAATAATGCCAATAGAATACAGATATCAATTAAAATGCCCTATAACCATTTAAAATACTGACCTTCTCTACATACACAAATATTACCCCTTCTATCCACATGCAAGCACACTTTTTCCCAGAGCTCCTCGACTCCTCCACAGTTCATGCAAAGGTTAGGTCACATCCCTATTTCAATGTACTCATTTCACAGAAGGGCAGATTTAAATTTCATACTTACTAGACAGAGGAAGAGCATGACCCCTGGGTAGCAGAAGAATGTCCCCAAAGCCCACTTCAATTTTCAACAGATGTCAATTCAAAATATTTGTCAACATAAATCCTCTTAGTGCTCAGCAACACACTCAGCAAAACAAGGAAATTGAGACCAGCATGCACAGATTTCATATGGGAGAATGGTTTTCTTAAAGATAAAAAAAAAAGCATATGGGAAATGCACAGTTGCAAAGCAAGACAATAGGGTTGTAGAGTCATTCAGATTTAAAGAGACTGCTTCTCTAAAATGACATCTTTTCTACCATTTTCCTAGCAACAGAATCAAAACTACAAATCTGCAATCAAAGAGAACCAAGTGACTGCACAGACAAAACAGCCTGCGAGCTCTTACCCTTACTGCTCACAGTCAGCAAAACAGCAAATGGGAACTGTTGCACATGGCCACCTTTGTAAAGAGTCACCTAAAATACGCTTTCAAATACAATCTTTTAAAAGACACACTTTCATTTAAGTTAAGGGGAAAAAACATGAAGCTACACACGTACTGAAGAGTTTGACAGGAGGTCACAACATGGGAATTTTGCTGTACGTGAAGCACAGCAAGATTCTTTCCTTACTCTCCTGTCATCCTAGTATGTTAGCTGATAAATGCTCCATAATTAGAAGACCCAAGTGGGGATGCCTGAAATCCATCTGACCTAAGGGAACAAGTTCAAAAACCTGAGCCAGCTTTTCGCATGCCAGATGCTCCTGTACTCCGATTTTATCTACTGGAAGAGTTTGGCAAAAGCTGACAGAAGAGACAGACTCATCTAAATTTGGTATTCAAATACTGTATGGGATTAGGAGGAAGGATATTCTGTGATGTGGAAAGTATTCCCAAAAAAAAGGCAGCGAAGGAAAAGAATATTAAATTTAAATCAGATGCTGGTGAAGAGAGAGGTCACCAAATATGTGAGGGGAAATACAGAGGAAAGAAACATTAATCCTTTGAGCTCTCTGTCCATGCAAAACTCCATGTTCAAGATCTCTATGGGACTGCAAGTACAAGCTGCAAAAAAATCACCAGCAAGTCTGAGAGGGGCATTGTCATATTGTTACAAACACTATTAAAACCCAAGTTACTGACTAATCAGCCAAACAAGTACCTTTGCAATATCACCTCCAGTACTCTAGGAACACGGAAGGTCTTATTTTCTAGAAAATCTATCTCAAATCTGCTACAACGCGCACCTAAGCACTGCAAGCAATCATTCTATGGTAGGGAAAATTCAACTCTTGAGAAAAATATTTTTGAGGAAGTCAGAATTGGTGATATCATCTTGTGTGTTTCTTTGGCAGACATTTGTGTTCAAGCAGCATAATTCACTCTTATTCACATAAAACAAACCTTCTGACAGCTATGAGGAAAGGAAATGGTTGCTCTGAAATTTAACTATTGTTTTTGTGTTTCTTTGCAACTCCAATGACAACAAGCACTGCCCTACCTAATTGCCAGGTATCAAAAATAGGAACACAGAAGTGGTTGAGGCACCTGCAATTTTGGTTTACTAAAGGCTCTGATTTCTTTCACAGCAACATATAATACAAAAACACAATCTAAATATTTACTCAACTACCATAGATGCTCAGAAAGCATCTAAGAACTAGAAGGCACCCTGTGTTTCTGCAATTATACTGTCGAGATTAAGCTGTTCCACAAAAGAAACTCATCTTGCACATAGGAGAGCATGCTGCCGGGAGAGGAGACTTGTGAAAAGGAGCTGTGAAAATTAACAGCAAGAAGCAATGGGAAAGTAACAGGCTTCCTCGCCACATAACACCGGGTCACAGCTTGGATTTGGCACCAGCAGATCGCTTCTACCCTCACCACCTCCAGCTCAACCCTTAAATGCTCTGATAGTATTTAGGTGGATAAAACCAGAGCCCCTGACAAGCAGCTGGCTCACAGGCAGCAGGTACATGGAGGGACACAGCAAAAGGACAGAACAAATCCATCCCATCTCAAATCACACCCAGGATACTGCACCAAAAGCACGTTACACCCCTATCACCTTCAGAGGTCTAGGTTAGCTAATTGCTCATTAGAAGTTTATAAGACACTCATTTTAATGGACACCGAGCTGAATTTTTAAATCCCGAAGTTATTTTAACCTATACGATAGAGCATCCACATCAGAACTAGTTGCTCAAAGTTTGAGACAGAAGTTATGCCACATGAGTTACATGCAATTATATTCATGGCCTAAAGCATCCCTCTTTCCATAACCAAAAATAGCTATCTGAGCTTTGTTGAAGTTTTCCAATTTTTATGCCTGACAATAAAGCCCAACATTTTCCAAAGGTTTGAGGTTCTGGAAAAAAAACAAAAACAGAACGCCACCACCCTGAAGGAGAACAGACTGTTTTCAGAGATTCGGTTACAGGAAAACCTGACATGTTTGAGGGGACAAGGGAACAGAGAGTAGCACTAGGGGCTAGATGTTGAAATAAAATTCAAATCTGTCCTGGGGACATTGTTTAATTAGTGATACGCTCCCTTCTAATAAGGATTGCCCTCCACATTTCCTACTGATTATCTAAGTCTTTATAAATCAAAATTAAAAAGCCATCCAAATACACATCAGAAATGTCTTTGCACTCAAGTCCAGCCAATGAGCACTGCAGGTAAGGAGATGTCGAACAATTACAGCAGTTCAAGTTATGCCACATTCCTGCCAACGTGAAAATGTTCTTTACACATGAAAGTTATTTACACACTGTTAGCCCAGCTTGGCAACTGATTCAGCTCCTTCTAGGTAATTACAAACTTCAAAATACTCGCAGCGAATTATAGCCTTATTTACTATTTCCTCTGCCATATCGAGCTTTAATTTCAAGAATTAAAGCTTCTGCAGCCAGGCCTTGGGGAGCTCCCTGCATTTCTTGCTACCTGCCAGCAGTACTTTTCAGTGTCCAGACCAGTTACTTCTTCCAGTTTTGGCTGAGAAGAGCTCCTCAGTCTATTCCCTTGTTCCCTATCTGAAATACAATGAAAGAGAAAATAAGAGCATCTTGGGAGTGGAGGGTTATGGATGTCTTTCCATAAGAAGTCCTTTAAGCCCTTCCATCATCTTTACTGTGTGATGAGGGCCTAAACATTATTATTTTTCCACTCTGTTTGAAGCCAGCAGATTCAGGCAGATATATAAGCGTGCGGGCTGACACGCGAAGCAGAGAGAATGCCAAGATGAAATGCCAAGGCAACCATGCCCATATTCCCTCCTCAGAAGCACTTCCTGCAATTTAAAACTCTTCCAAGCTACCTCATGCCAGTCTGAAGTCAAAGCTGGCTTATTGCAGTGCCCTCTTCCACCACCCTCGATTCCAACGGGCAACTTCTCCCCCAAAAAGTATTTTAGCAGAAGTGAGACAACAGCTGATATTTCAGAGGTGCTATTTTAAGGTTTGCCTCTGAAGAGCTTATGTCTAGCTAGACAGATTCACTGCTCCTGGCAACCTGCTCACTTGACTACACCCCAGGAGGAATAAATGCCTCTTTCCCCAAGCCTGAAACGATACACGGATTTGCTGCTTGCACTGAAAGGATTTAAGAAAAATCAAAAAAGAAAGAAAAAAGAAAAAAACATGAACAGTGTTGAAGGCACTTGAAGGAAGTTTCTAAGTGCTCTTGAGCTCCAGCTTTATTCACCAACCAGCTGGGAAAGGCAGCCTTTCAGATGAGGTAGTATTTGGCATTACTTCCTCCAGACAAGCTTAGCATCTGGGCTTGCAAAGAAAAAGACGGAGATTTCCACGTTGTTAATCCTAACACTAGCTGCTTGCTTGACTGAAATAGGAATCACGGTTCCCAAACAGCTGTTTCCTCAAGCGGGGAGAAGACAGCTGAAGAGGACTCAAGCCAGGCATGGACACAAAAACAGGCAACTGATTATCTGCTATTGCAATAGACAGATTGTAAGGCAGATTACTAGGTGGGAGCTAGGCTACAAACAGCCATTTCACTAAACTGAGACGGATGTGAAGACTTTTGTCTTGCTTCTTGAACTATCCAAAGCTCTTCTTTTAAGCATTCCCTTTGGCAGAGGTTACTGAAAAAATGCAATACTATTTGTTGCGTGCATATCTATGAAACACAAGGGAAAAAAGCAGGTTCAATGAAGAAAAGTGTGTTTTCTGTGCAAAACAGTGTTAATTTTGGAACGTGAATCCTTCCAATGCTTCGGGTGGCTCTGGTAAGCATCCCCAGCCTCCCTATCTTCCTTTTCGAGAAGGGAGATCTACAGTCAGGCACATTTTTTCAGAGCACTTGCTCTGTTGTGCATTAACACCATCACAAAGGCAGAAAGAGCAATGCAAAAATAAGCCACATAAAGCAATTTGTGTCACATAAAATATTGTTTCTAAGGGTTTCTTTTGGAAGATTTAGATGGCTCACAAAACTTTTGATGAATCCCTGGATGCCAAATACTGTTCAAGAAAGTTCCACTACTACAATAACATGGCACACACATCTTAAGCTTACCTAGTCCATCCTCAGGAAACACTAAGGATGATTTGCACAAGTTTCATAAAACTTGCATGGTTTGCATTCCTATATATAAATATCCATTCTACATGTTCCATCTTAAAAGTTGCAACAAGCTCTTTCCACTTCCAAGGGAATTACCATACAACGCAGGTAACCCGAATTGTTGCACATAGTAGTAATTTGGAGAATCCTGCTACAATTCATAAGCCAAACCTTTCAAATCTCCACATGCACAGGTATCATTAGCATCTATTCATTAATCCTGAAACTCCAGCACAGGCTTTAAGTTAATCACTGCCTTCCTAAGCTGGACCAGTAAAGCCTGGCTGGTTCATTTTACCTGCCTTGTGAATCAACTTCATATTCTGCTCCTCCATAAAAGTATGATGACACAATTTGGGGATCACGTAGAATATAAAACAACTCTCCAACTAAAAGCTCACTCAAACTACATTAAGCTACAAAACTTAAAAATACTAATAAATTAGAGGCATATATATAGGTAACAGTTCTCCAAACTTGACAAGTAACAACACAGAAGCCACTCGTTACCACTACTTTAACACTGCACATTCTGTAAATACCAACTGAAAACTTGTAAATTAAGCAGTTTTCCTCTGCAAACTACTGGATGAAAAAGAGAGCAAGATTTCTAGCACAGAGAAATCCTGGCATAAGCCAGGATTGTTTTGTAAAATACATTCGTATACAGAATGTCACCAACATGTAAATTACAAATAAAAACCTAAGAAATTTGCCTTGATCTTGCTCTCCTCATTCAACGAAATAAAGAATAGTAACATTATCTGTCTAGGGAGCAGTCTAGATGGCAGGTTCTCACTGTACTTGTAGAATTTCTTGCACTCATGTAACACAACAATTACTATAGCTAGCAAAGTGGAGAGTGAGAGATAGGAAAAAATATTCCCTAAAAGATGACATCTCAAATTATCATGTCACTCCGACCTGTAGCAATGGAGGAAAAAGCCAGCAGCTCAACTCAGTAAGGTTTCACTGCCCAGTGCTGTGCCTTCCCAAGCCACACATGCATCAGCCATGCAGGACAGAGCCAACAGCACAGTGAGCACAGGTAGCGACTGCTGGCTCTGCTGGCACACAGCTCAGGATCAAGATCAAACTGCTGGATTTTGCAAACACTTCTGGCACGTACTCGGAGAGGAATATAATATTCCAAAAGTTTCCATTGACCTAAACACAGAATAATCTACCAGCATCAACACTAATCTGAAAGCGGAGACCTATCATTGATCAGCTTTGCCCTCTTCTCTGCGGGTGACAAGCAGGAAAAGACAACACCACAGCAACACGCGCCAGGTGCAGCCAGACCTGAGCACAAACCATTTGTGCCCATCAGATATTGAGAACGCCGTGGTCTGTCTTCAACTACATTTACGTAATAGTCATCTCCTTAATTGCCACACAAGCCAGTAACCAGTAGCTAGATCAGTGGCTTGTCCCCGATGGGCAGTTGATTCTCAGCAACTTCTGCCGCTGCTTTGAGGAGGCCCAAACAAGATGACAAACTACTTGCAGCTCATCTAGGTCAGAAACTGCCTGCAACACTTTAATATTGACACTACTGCTAAATATTACCAATGCACATACTAAAACCCATCGCTACAATGTGCTTCACTTTTACAACTTCCTTCCGCTCGCTCACAGTCACTTCCTCTCAGACTTGTGCTCTCACATCCTACAGAGGTGAGGAGGACTTGGCGACCACGCAGAGCTCTCGCTGCCTGCAGAACTGCGCACACAACGAGACATCCTGTCTGCAAATTCACAGAACTCGCCCTTCAAATTGCGGAAGTGTTAGGAAGGCCTTGCTAGGAGGGAAAGTTTTAACATTTCCCATAGACAGGCGCAATATACAAAGAACTGTCAGTTTTCCAGGGCACTGTAAATTACAAAACATAGCTGAAACAGGGCAAGGCAACACTATTCTTTCGGAGAAAAACTAAAGACACACACTTCAACTTACTGCCAGAGACTTCAAGGTAGAAGCACCTCCACAGACAAAAGCTGGTTTGGATTCTCTTTTGGACTCTACCTGAACATGATAAAACAACACCCCCTAAAATCTGCTGGAAACTCACAGGCTCCAGTGGCTTCTGAATAACAAAATAAAAAGGCTGAAGGAAACAGTGAAGTGAAAATCTCCACGAGAAGGCAACATTTCTAAGCTTTGCCAAAGCACTCGTGAGAGACACTGGAGCTGAAATCTCAACCACCCTCCTGTATGCTGAGGATTCTCAGCATACTCATTACAAGGGGACAAAGGGATTACTTGACACTTTTAAGACCTCTTACAATCTAATGGAAGAAGTCATCCTAGATTCCTCGTGCAGATGACAGGTACTTAAACTATGAACCAATCATAATTGCATAGAAACCAAGTAAAAGGAAAACAAAGAGTTAAAATAATATGGGAAAACTCTGAACCTTGAACTTTGCAGTTCACAGTTTTAGCACTCAAGGGAAAAGATTAAAGACAGATTTGTGGAGGGCTTTTTGATCAAGTTGTCCTTTATGCAGTCTCTGGGAAAAGAAAAAGCAAATATTTAAAGCATCAAAGCACTTTGTGGTAAAGTGAAAAGCTAAAGACAACTGAGAGTAGAAGAGAAATTTGCAAAAGAACCGTCTTGGTTTCCTGCTACAGATTTAGTACATCTTGCCTGATCAAATGACAGACATTGTGGAATTCATACTCTCATCCGAGGCTAACTCTCAGGACATTAACATGACTCAAATTTGACTACATGGCACAACTGTTCATTCTCATTAATGCATATCCAGGACATGAGATATTTCTGGACTTCCTATCTCAAACTGGATTCCCAGGAACTTACTCGTTCCTGGCAATGCTCACAGAGCATCTCCTCATCATACTGCCTCCAAAACCTGACTTCTGTCAATGCACTCTCTAAATCACTCACACAAAAGTTAATCCACAACACATATTCCAAAAACCTACAAACTAGTTCAAAATAGCACATGAAAAGACGATAGGCCAGATCAGGGCTACCATTAGGGATAGTATCTGAGGGGTGAGATGTAAGCGCTACCCACACCTGACAGCTAACTACCATCAAAAGCAAACAGGCCTTCTACCTTCCTGGTCCCCAGCTGCATACTGCTATTCATCCAATGCTGCAGTAGCTGAGATTCAGGAAAACAAAAACAAAAGAAAATTAAATTGCTTAGCACCCAGCTTATTCTGAATTCCAGTCAGGCTGGTCAGTCTCCCCCTTCACAAGAGGATGGGAGGAGGAAAACAGAGTAACGTGGATCAGTTTTGGTCAACACAAAACCCAATCAGTGTCTCCATGTTCTCCAGTGGACCAGCACAGCCATATACAGCAAGTAAGAGGTGGATCGAGACGGTCACCAGCTCTTCTTAACTGCTCAAATCAAATCCAGGAAAAAGCCAGTGATGCAGCCTCTAACGAAGTGCGTGTCTCACCCATTAGCTGTCAAAACAAGCAAACCTTGTGCATACACGTGCGCTATAAAGTTGTTTCCAAAGGTTACAAGTAAGACTGTGTGCTTACGCCTACGTACAACAACATTTTGCACATTTCTATCTTTTTTTCACTTACATGCATTTCCGTTAAAAGAAAAAAAACGAAAGTCAGTGACCTATTTGCTAGTTCTCAGCCATTAATACCAAGCTCACGAGTAGGCAGACCAGTAATTTTTCCTGACATAAATGGAGGTGAGCAGGAATTGCCGTACTGGCTTGCCCTAGGCAGTGTTTTTCTCACCTATAAACACTTTAAATACTTCAGAGGTAAGCGGTACCCTAAGCCCGTAAATAGATCAACACCTCTGAAATTAACCTAAGCTTTATTCCACATTCAACAAACCTGCTGCCGGGTTGCTGGACCGACACTTGGATCTCTTCCTAGAGCAGGCAATGCTGCCCAAACACCTCTAGCCCCTCAGGGGACAGTTTTACAGAACTACAGACCTGCTAACCAGCAGCAGGACAGACATTAAAAGAAATTACCATGTTGTTCAGTGGAAGCGCACTTAACTCCCAGCTTGGCACAACACCACAAAGCCACCAGCAGGATACACTGCTTATGGCAAAGGAATACAGGTTTCCCAGTGAAAATCCCTGGCTAGAGTAAATACAGAGGGCACACAATGACCTGATAGGAGACAGGTGAACTGCCTGGGTGCCTCCAAGCTCTCTTTGATCTTCCCCTTCCTGCCCTCCTGCCACACCAGGGAGAAAGGAAGGGATGGGGGAAGCATCTGTGATGCACTCAGGCAATCAAAGTCTTTCCATGCTCCTTCTGTTCAGCTCGGCCACAGAGCTTCATCAACACACATGCTCAGTTTATGCACATATGTGCGCTTTTTTTTAACGTATACATATATATACATACAGGTGACACGAACAAGAAGCACCATTAGGAGACAAAAGCAGCCGGCTGAAACCGCCGCTTTCCCCTTTCACCAGCGACCCGCTGGCCCCGGCTATTTCCCCTTCAACACCCTGCAATTAGCGTGGGTGTCTCCTCCTCGGGGAGAGGAAGAAAATTTAAAATTTAAAAATAAAAAATTTTTAAAAAAAGGCGAGTTTAACCGAATGGACAGGGCCGCCCGTCCTCGCTACCACAGCCTCCCTCAGGATGCCGATCCCGATCGGGCGGGATAACGATAAATAAGTTAATAAATAAACACGCAGCGGGGTGACGGGCAGCAGCGCCGGGCGGCGCCGCACCTGCCCCCCCCACCCCGGTTTCCGTTGACCCTGGCGCGTGCGCGACCGTTGGGAAGGGCGGGGGGGGGCGCGAGGGG
>NW_010587963.1:307309-317356 GCF_000705375.1 Tinamus guttatus
TCCCAATATACAAACGCTTCCCTCCTGCCACTGTGGTGATGTCCTCATGGGCCTGACAGCACCTCGACACGAGCACAGGCTGCCACAAGGCCTCACTACAAGGGCTCAGCGCTTCCCGCTCCTTTTATTTGTCCACTCCATGCTGTGTGGCCTCCTCCACTCCCTAATGTTGTGGAGCAGAGCCGAGCCACATTTTCCAATCAGGCCATGCAAACTAGAGTTGTTTTGAACTGTAAGAAAACACAGCCACAACACGCGTCTAAAAGCACCAATTGTTTGTAGTCGACCAAGTATTTGAACTAATTAGTCATCCTGTTCTGTAAAATGGCCTGCAAACATCACTTTGGCAAAGCTTACAAGGACACCACATGGCAGTTTAATTCTCTCAGCTGGAGTGGAAGAGGAGGAAGGAGGTGCTGTTCTTCATGTAGAAATTCATCCAGGCTCATCCAAATGCACAAGTCAGGGGGAAAACATCCATTTTCTCAAGCATAATAGAAATTACCAGTGCTTTCCCCCTGCAGAGCTTCCATGCTTACCAGGGACTAGATATTTTCCGCTTGCCTGTTATGTAGCATAATGCAGAACTGCCACATGTCTGAGGAAACAGTCCCAACCAGTTCAGGAAGGGGAGCTCCCATGTCCCATGCCTGGCATTGCTGCATCGCCCATGAAACCACACGTCACCCCCTGCACCGAGCAGCAAATCTCTTTGCTCTCAGCTAGTACCTCCCAGTTTGCCTCAAATAAGCCCTGCTGGTGCCAGAGGATTCCAGATTCCAGCTGTGCTAATCACTAGCAGGGCAGGAAAGCAGGTCATTATAGTTTCCTGAAATAAAAAAAGTTTGCCTCAACACGGAAACGAAAGAAGATACTGGTAACATAACACTGATACCACTAACATAACATTAGAGAAAACAGAGACAAGGCACTTGAGATGTTAACAAAACAGCAGAGTTAAGGCTGCTGATGGATCTGATTTTAAGGCGCAGCACATTTTTCTAGCATCCCTGGCCTTCCTGTTTTTTCCATGCACAGTGAATGATGAATGCAACTCATCTAGTCAGCACTTTCTCCCTGCCCTTTGCCCTGCCACAAGCCCCCAAGCCAATGGATCAGGCCCTTACCATGCTCATACTTCATGCAAATCCTGCACCAACTGCTCTGCAATTATTTTGTAGCACTATTATTGTGGTACTAGAACCCTTCTGATCCCTCTGAAGGAATTATAACCTCTATGCCCTATCCACAAAGACCAAAACACTCGGGAGTTGTCAAATCCTTCAGGGTTTTGCTTTCCCTCCAAGTTATAGGAACAGTTTAGAATATTTTGCCTAAACACATTAGGGTTCCACAGCACCTTTCATTTCAACTGTATTTCAAAATAATAATAATAAAAAGCACTCAGATGTCAAGGGCAGGAATGGAATATCCTTAGCCACAAGTCTTTGCTTTTTCTTTCTATACTCCCTTGACCTTGTTAGTTATATATTTCCCTCAGGGCAGCTACCTCAGTACATAGCTCCTGGCTGCAACCTTTCCAACCTTCAACTGCCAAGGGCTGGTTACTACCAGAGAGAGGCTGCTGGACTCTGGTTCAGCACAGCTTTTCCACAGCAGCTTTACAAATGCTACCTCTGCTGCCCAACCTTGACTTCTTCCGAAGTTTTCATCCTTTCCAACCTTGCAGCTGTGACAGAGAGGAAGGCTGACTTCCCTGCAGTGGCCTCTTTTTGGGCAGCTATTAGCTTAGTTTCTGAAACATCCCAAGCACATTAGCAGCTCAGCTAATTAGAAGTTCCCAAAATATTTTTAATATGTTTTTTTTTTCAATTATAAAATGAGTTGACACAGGTAACAGCAGGTGACAGTTTCCCCTTGAGGCATCTTCGTTCCTGCTCAGTCTCTTGCAGAGGTGAAACGAGTCATCCGCTACCAGAAGAGAACAACCCCTTGACCTCCAGCAAGGCCAGCAGTAAATAGGGCTGCTCAGCTTTCTGTTCGTGCGCTCCATGCATCACAAGTGCCTTGAAAATCCATGAGGAACTCCTGATCTCCTCTTGTAGCCCTGCACATAGCAGGGTGCCACCTCCAGCCATTTTTAGCCTCCTTTCCTAAGGGGCATCCACGGTCTTACTGCTTGCAAGCGTGTCTCTCCGAGAGAAATAGCTTCAGCCAGGTGGCCAGTTGCCCCCAAGTTTATCAGAGAGGTGAAGGTCCGCCTCCTTAAATATGGTCTCCCTGCTGGAAAGGGCAGCATGCTGAGCTCACGTTAAGCCCAGACCATGCACGTGGAAGACAGATGAAGCATTTTAACCCATAAAATGCTGCAAAACCTGCACCATGTTAGATAACGCCCCTTCTTTCACAGACTTATTTCCTTGGGCACCTTTACCGCACGGTTATTTAGTGTGACCAGCCAGGTCTCATTACAGACATGTGAACAGTAGGATTACCTGTCTCTTATTCAAGCAAGGAGCAGTCAGCGCTATAGGGAAACCTTTCTCGTGTTTCACACTTGTATTCCTTCTGTAATTTAATCCAGCTATGATTAAAATATTTACTATATTGAGCATTTCCCCACCTTGATCTTTAACACACTCTAACCCTCGCTTTAAGTCATCATCAGGGACCCATTAAGCTTGTTCAGTGTTTCCAAGATAGTCTCTGGAGTGTATCAGCAAGGTTAATAATTGATACGGAAAGGCTGGCATTTCCAAAGCCTGAAGCACATCACAAGAGGCTCCGTTTGGGGGCTACGATGTGAGGCTATAACATTACCACAAGCACAGAAAGGGAGGAAAGGCAAAGAGCAGGGCGCTTGGAGAAAGTGCTTCCTTCAAAACCAGCCCTTTGCGATTCACTGCTTGCCCACTGCTCCTACAAAAGCCTTAATGCAAGCAAGAGCTTGCAAGTTGAACAGAACAGGTACAGCGAGTACTTCCGCGAGGGGCTGGAGCAGGCTCAGGCACATTCGTGCATCTGTCATAGCCAGTAGACTGCTTAAAGCTGGAGGAATCTCTCAGCTAAACAGCACAGGTGAGAAGGAGGACAAGGAGATGAGGTCCCATGTACGACAGCGGATGACCAAAGCTGAAGCAGGACAGGAAAAACAAAAAAAAACAAACAAACAAAAAAAAGGAGTCACCTAATATACCTGTCAACAAGCAGTTTAAAGCCATAATAGCATAAACTAAGCCTGTCCACACAGTTGAGAAGATCCCCTTAGACACTGGCTTTCTGCTGTACCATGGCATGTTAAGCACACCTGGGAAGAGATTTGCTAGAGAGCACTCCCATTTATAGGTCATAAGTATAATTTACTATGACCACTGGAGTATTTTGAACTCACTCTTACATTGTACTGTGGTTTGGTATGTTTATTTGCAAAACAAATAGGTTTTTTTAAAAATAGAAGGACCTCAGCCCATTTCTGAGGCCTTGCCTGTGCTGGACCTGACACAGGTTCACTACAGCTCAGCACCCTGCAGGGTCGAGGCCGCAGATGGACTCCAACCAGCTAGCTCATTTATAGCAAGCCTGGCAAATCCAAAATAGCTATCCCCAAAGCACGGCACACTATATATACATGCACACAAGTGGTTCATTCCTTTGAAGCTGGCAGCACAGAGACTAGCTGTCTGTCCTGCAGCTGGTCTAGAAGCCCAAATCCCTGGGGCAAGGCCAGAGGGAAAGCCACATTTCTACCACTGTTAATTCTGGCTCCTGCACGGCCATCACCAGCTGCCTCACCCTAACCATAGCCTCCCTTCTCTCCAGTTAGCCAGAGCTGGCATTGCAGCAGCAACAGGCTCTCCAGAAACCTGACATTGCAAAGGCAGCCCCTCAGACCTATATTTAGTAGCCCGAACAAGCAGAGGGTTTACACCAGGTCAGCAGCAACCACAGGGCGCTCAGCACAGCCCAGGCCCCTAAACCCGAGGGCTGCGCTACTCAACCACGGAGTAAGACAACATTGGGATTCAGATGTTTTCAAACCCCCCGTCCTTCTCAAAAGCCTGCTGTGCATAGACACATAGTGCACACACAGAGCTCTCTGAAGAAAGCCAACAAGGATCTGCAGGTCATCATATCCGTCCAACTCACACTGCTACATCTACATTACTGCAATTTCAGTCTGTACAGGCATAACTTTGGCAGCTCTGGCAATTCCCAGACTCCCAAGCTTGGTCTCTAGTGCGAAGGCCACTTTCATAAAGCACTTCAAGTGTAGGTAATCTCTCTGCCATGCATTCACATTGCCCAGCAGCAAGACAGGAAAACCTGCTTGCACTTTAGTACCGGCCCAAAGCAAGAGGCAACACACACAGCAGTGCTCACAGCATAATCCAGGCAGCTGAAACGCACGGGGATTTGTGGTGGTTCTGCATCATTCCAACCAAATTCAGCAGTGAGTCAGTGCCATTGGTGTCCAGGAAAAACAGCACTGGGATCCAAGGGGAAAACAAGGGCCAGGAGGTGCCCAAGCAAGTGGCACAGGCAGTGCTCCAGGGCTGCTGAGACCACAGCCATATTCTTGGAGCATGACATGAAAAGGAGATGACACAGGAAAGTGTTTCAGGTGAAAACTCCTTTTAGTCCTGGTTTTCAAGAAAACTCAAGGCAATGCCTTTCTTATTGGGCCCTGCTGCCTTTTCAGCCCACAGGGTCTTTTAAAATGTTCCCAGCAAGGGGTGATTCACCATGCTCATGTCAATGAGCTAAGGCTTCCTCACAGCAAACCACCTAGAATGAGCCTCCAGGAGCTCCCAAATTACTCCAGAAAGTCAGGATTCTTGAGAAACAGCAAGGGAGAAGTGACTTGCCCAAAGTTACCAGTTCTGCCAGGGGCAGACTCTCCAGAGTGTGTTGACTCTCCAGAAGTTTTATTTTGACCTGTTCTTCTATTCCTGTGCACTACTGAAATATTCCAGCCAAAATAGAAGCAAGAGGCCAGAAATAGAGAGAAAGACAAAAAAAAACAAACAGAACATCTACAGTAGTTTCCAAGTTTCAGGCCATTCTGGGCTAGACTCTACCACCCCTGTGGCCAGGCCTATACTACGAAGTCTTGTGGTGCAAAAAGAGGCAGCATGAAATGAAATGCAGCTCCTAACCTCAGGAACACAACTAAAGACCAGTGTTTACCAGTCTGTTTTAGCTAAGAAACTCAAGCCTGCCAGGCTGCACAGACGTGGTGCAGCAAGGCGCACCCCTAACAGAGATGCGCTGTGCCTCTCACTGCTCTGAGAGCATCTGGGGGGAAAAAAAAATAAAACAAAACAACAACAACAAAAACCCACAAAGATCAGGAGGACAGAGCTCTCCAAACTGCTTGTGGGCCTGTTCCGTGTTACCAAGGGGCTGCGGAGCAAGATGCTAGGCCAGGCCTCGGCCTCAGGAGGCTCCGGGCAGGCCCCGCGCTCCAAGCGCGGCTACGCGGTGCCCTCTAGCGGGGCCTGGCGCACCGGGAGCGGGACCAGAGCCCGCCCGGAGGCGGCTGTCCCAGCCCAGCCCGCACACCAGGGTGACCCCTCTCCTCCCCCGAGGGCCCGTGGATGCTGCCAGCCCCCAGCGCCTTGTGGGGGTGCCGCATACGAGCTGTTCTCGCACAAGCAGGACAGCATCAACATAAAGCGCTCCGCACTAAGTGTCCACCTGGACGCATGAGGCTAATATGAAAAAGCGCACTGCTGCCCGCACTAGGAAATCCCTTTCCACCCCTCCTTCTCAGCCCACTGCTGTTGTGTTGAGAAAACCACCCCAGCTGCAGACAATTCCCATTTTCAGGGGGTTGGTGGGGCTCTCCAAGAGATCCCCAGATCCTCTGCTAGCCTCTGCATAAAGCCAATGGGAAAGACTCAGGAAGGCAACGCTTTCCCTCGCTCTGGCAAAGCAGCTGCGAGCAGAGGAATGTCTGCTCAGCTAGACCTATGCCCTGGCCCACCAGAAGCATGGAAACCATGGCTCCAAACCCTTTCAGCAGCAGCTCCACATTCACCAGCGATGGGAATCTCTCACCTGCCTCGCTGACCAGATTTGCTCCTGCAGATCCAGGGAGCTGGTGCCGAGCGACAGAGGGACCGTTCCCCTAAGGCGCCCGCACCACTCTGGTGCCTGCGGCCAGCGCTACCACGTAGAAATGGGAAGCAAGGGAGCTCCAGCAAGTCGCACCATGCGAGTCACAAGACACACTGTGCATTTCACAACTGGAAGCAATTTTGGTTCTTTAAAGCTTGTTTTTAGGCCTCCTGCTTCTCCCCCCACCCCATCACAGTAACAATTAGGACCAGAATTTTTGGTAAGTTTCCCTTTAATATTTCCAAGCTAAAGTATTTCCAAGGTGGTGCTTGAAGAAGACACATTAAGTAGGAAACTAACAATAAAAATAAGAGCTACTCTCGCTTACCTGCAGATGTTCCTGCTTATTCTCACCCTAGACCTGTTATCCCATTGTATTAACGTGCCATACTTTTTCTGTGTGAAGATATAAGAGCTCCAGCAACCTATATAAGCTATAAGGCTCTAACAAGAGGCTTTGACAAAGCATCTGGACCCAGCCATCTGAAGCAACTCACTTTTTTTAATTACAAGGCAGCAAAGGCCCAAGTGCTTCATTATCTCATGCGGTTTTCTCCCCCCCTCCCCCCCGAGATCTCTGTTGTGGGACACGATTCCACCTGCTAAAGCAGTAAGTCTGGGGGAAAACAGGCCAATGTCACCACACGAGATGGGCAACGAGGCTCCAAGCCAAGAGGCCGCCCAGCCTCGCCTGGCTTGGCGCACGGGTTTAAGGTTCACTGACTGCCGGCCCTGCCTCAACTTTGGCCCCGAGACAGGGCTGCCGGCAGCGCAGTGGGGAGGGTGCCTGCGCCTGCTCCAATTTCCCTTTCATTTGCCTGCCAGGAGGAAGTGCCACAGCCCAGGGAGCCGGCGCTGCCGGCCAGGACTGCTCCCGTCACTGCCGGTGGGAACCTCCGGAGGCTTCGGAAAGGTAAGCGTGGGGCTTGCCCAAGGAGAGAGGTGCTGGGATTTAGATCTTCCTGCTTGGAAGCAGCCTCAGGTACCAGTGCCGAAGGCTTAGGGCAGTGCTGGGCGAGGGACTCAGCAGGGCTTCCCACAGGTCCAGCTGGTACCGCACAGCCGGCTCCTGAGCAAGTGCTCGGCCATCCACCCAAGGGGAAAAATCCCAGATTATCCATTACCTATCACTGCCAAAGCGCTGACACCTCCATCCTCACGGCCAGCCTGAAGCACCGTCACAGAAATCTCCTCTGAGAAGTCCCTGCCAGGGCTGCCCCAGGTTATTGCAGCCTTATTGCAAAGCTCACTCTGCTTAGCTATTTCATGACCCAAATTCTCCCCTCCTCAGCACTGTGAGGAGCAGATTGTGCTGAGGAATCAGCACTACGCAAATCCAGTGGCATTTCCGCATTAAAGTGCCTTTCCCGTTAGGGTTTCTGTATCCCCTAGTAACCTTTGCTTAAGTGAGCCCTCAAAGCAGCCACTTGCATACGCTAGCACAGCCAAGAGCCTTCACAGGTGAGGAGCCTTGCAAAAATAGATGACTGCCTTTGAGCTTAATTCCAACAAATAAGGTAACTGGAGAGTTTGATGTGCAACTGCCATCTGGGAAGAAAAAAACATACAAAACCATCCAGTAAATCGAGAAGACCCTAAAAAATCCCATCCAAATCTGTCAGGGTTGGATACTGCCAACTTCAGAGACACTCACACAGGTAAGAGGGTTCTGCTTTTCTCAGTGAGCTACTGAGCTGTGCTGCTTATTTACTGCTGTAAATAACAAACTGCAATGTGTTAAATGGCTTTGGGATCTGAGCACTGCTAGTTTAGAAAGGCTTTGGGATCAGTATCCCAGGAAATCAAATGAGATTTTAAATACCACTTCTCAATGGCTTCATCACAACCAACCAGTATCTTTTTTTTTTATACGGGTGTCCTCTGGAAATAAAGGTCCTTTACCCCTTCTGGTAGTAAGCCTACAGAGGTCTCCCCCACATCCCTCACCAAGGTTAACAACAGTGCAGAGATTACTTTATTGAATAGTAAAAGACAAATCCTTGCTGTTGTGTTCCAGCCATCTCACGTGCGCTTTTTTTATTGCTGGTCATTATGCCTGTAAAACAGCAGTTTGGAAGATGCTCCCCAGATCAAGTCCCCTTTTCCCTACTAATTGCAAACACCTGAGCCACACCAATCAACAGCTTGGTCACGCTGCAGCCTGGAGGCAGTCAGGCCAGGGAGTTCAAGTGCAATAGCACCTATCACATGCTCCAGCATTAACATGAAAGCACTGCTTATCCAGCACAGATTACTTCCATGCTGCTTTGTTCCATAGGGGAAGGTGGTTAATATCTATTGGACCTGTCCTGCCCTGAAACACAATTTCATGGGTGCAGAGATGCTTTGTCCATTAATGGAAAGTGAAAATTTACCTTAATTGCAACTATTTTAGTAATAACCTCCTTCATGAGCACGAGGCCAGCCGAGCCTGTCCGCATCTAGAAGCAGTTAGTTGCAATCATCAAAATATTAAGCAGTGCCTAGAGGCTAAATCTGCCAACACAATTTTTGCAGGTGACTGAAGGGAAATGCCCATCTAGGTTGATATTCTCCAACTCCTCTCATTGAACCCAGGCAGGTCTCCCAAACTGGGCTTAGGGTAAAGGGAAGGGTAAGCACAGTCCAAGCGACCAACCCAGGTCTTCTAGGGTGAAATAAAGATAGCTTTCAGGTGCGTTTGTAGGATTACCCGCACAAAGACCAGACATGGTGCCTTTGAGTCCTTGGGAGCACAGTCCTCACTGTGACCGAGGCACCTGCACATGACAGGGGAGGATCCATCTGGGAAAAGGGAAGAAAATTAAAGGCCTGGAGCCTGGGGAGGAGCATGGAGGAGACAGGGGAATTAAAGGAGAAAAACAAGAAAACAAGGGGCTTTTGTTCAGTACAGGGAAGACTGACACCAAGTATGAACTTGCCACTCGGAGCACGAGCTTGCCACGAAGCAGGAGGGGTTAAGAAATATCCAATGAATAGTCACCAGTGGGGGAAGAAGTTGCCTTTGCCTCCCTGTGGGCACTATCGCCCTCTACCAGCAGCATCAGAAATAGGGACCTATGTCCTAACAGGTGCCTGTGTGCCCAGCAGGTAAGGCAGGAGCTGCGCAAAGCCAAGGGCTGAGGGTTGAGCAGGGCCCTTCCACACTACTGCGCTGTTCCTGCCCATCTTCCCCCAGGTCCCATCATCTTGCCACATCACCTTCCATCCCATGTTGCAACATGAACATAGCTCCAGTGGAGTGACACTGAGTCACATTCCCCAGCAAGGCCATCACATGGGCCTCAGGCTTCACAGTCTCATCAGGTTTTCTTAATCCACAGTACAGGAGAACAAAAAGTCTTTTGGGGTGCATTCTGTTGTCCTTAAGGCTTTTGGAGTCAAGTTGAGGGTTTTTCTTGAGTTCTTGGAAGAGTATAATTTCCCTCTCCTCATCCAATTTTTGTTCAACTCCCTTAAGTGCATCACATCAGAGCTCTTTCCAAGCCTGATGCACTGCAGACCATGCTGCCTCCAGGACTGGGACTTTGGGGAAGGATGAGTGTTCAAGAGCAAATCACATCCATAGGTTCTCTACCATTAACTCTCTCCAGCCTCTTTCCTTAAATCAGAGGCACCCAATGGAAAGTCATCTACATGAAAAGTCTCATCACTCAAAGTCTCCTCCGATCAAATTTCTATCCAAATATCTCCCCCCTCTGGTAGTAACTAGCAGTTACTATACTGGCAGACTCAAGTATTAAATTTCATTCAAGATATTGACAGTTTTGTCTCTCCTGTTTGAATAAAACCCACTTGCTCCCCTACCAAAACTTGGTAGGGACTTGACATGGGAGGCATAGCAGGGGCACTGGGATCATGGCAGGTCTATTTTGAACAGAGCTTGTTCCTTTGCAGGGCATGGAGCAGAGAGCAACACCGAAAGCAGTGGCTGGCACCCCCTCCGAAGGAACTCATCCCCACCGC
>NW_010587963.1:336036-346591 GCF_000705375.1 Tinamus guttatus
TTTTTTTTTTTTTTTTAAGAAGAAACTGTTCCCAAAATATATCTTTTTCCTTTGCATCAAACAAAGGAAATACAACGAATGAAAATATTGCCCATTCCAAGCAGAAGCAGCACTGGCTTCCGCATTGCTCTGGCTCTCAGCATCTGCCTCATGCTCCAAGGAGGCCACGTAGCCAATCCCACAACGAAGAGATGCGAGGGCTGCACTTTGCTCCTCTAACACCTCCCTCCGCTCGCTGCGTTTTTGTGCTCGATGAGTTAGGTCCTCGCAACAGCTCGGAGAGGTTACGAACCGGTGTTCACCTTGCGGGCTGCGTTTGCTTCACGTTTCCTCACTTCAGATGTTTTAATACATGGCAGCATTTTGCAGCCTCTCTCATGGGGAGAGCACTGCAGGGTGGTCCAGGTCCGATGGGGATTTATGGAAGAAGCACCTAGCACAGCTTTCGCCACGACCAAGTTTGAATAGTCTGGAGGAAGCCCAAGCTCTAATGCAATTGTGTTCGTTGCTGTCTCCCGCTTAGAAGCCAATGGCCTGTCACTGTCTCCTTGTCACTGGAGCATTGGATAACCCCCTGCCTGCAGGTTTAATGCTGCTAATGACACTTTCGATTGGGGAGGGTAATTACAGCGCTCCGCTCCCCCGAGCGTCAGGGTCTTACATTCATCTTCCAGTAAGACGGCATAACCTCCCTGAGCTGTTTTGAGGACCTAACTCATCGAGTACAAAAACGCAGCGAGCGGACGGAGGTGTTGCAGGAGCAAAGCGCAGCCCGCAAGGGGAACACCAGTTACCACAAAATCCTACCGGCTCATGGGCAGCGAGCACAGGATCCCCTGTGAGGTGCTGCCTCCAGTGCCCAAGAGCAACTCTGGGGAGCTCTTGGACCTCTAGGTGAAGGGTTTATGTGAAGGAGAGGAGACAGGTGGGAGGAAAGATAGGAAAAGGCCTGTGATGGGCAGAGCTTTGGACACGTAGAATCGCTCAGCTCCCTCAGGGAACAGCAGAAGGCAAACGGCTTTTGAAGAGAAACTTAACCAGCAAGCGGGTGCTCTTCCGTGTGGCTGGGCTCTGTTCCTACTGCAGCCAAGGACCTGGCTCTCTGCTGAAATCAAGTGGGTTTTGTACAAGTACAGCATCCCACCTCTTTGTGCTCTTCACAAGTCTTGTCAGGTTTGAGAGCGTGTTTTTCTTTTTTCTTTTTTCTTTTTCTTTTTTTTTTGTAAATACACTTTTTTTTTTTAATATATATTTTTTCATACCTCCAGCTCCTGGAGTCACAGGGCCAGGGGATGGTCTTTGCTTTTATTCCCAGAAAAGATAAGTTTCTTGTGTTCAGGACTGAAAAGTGTGTCCTCCCCAGGGTTAAAGCAAAATCCAAAGCAGCCTAGTGCATGGTGACTTTCAGTTCAAACCCGTGTTTGGAAGAACCTCCCTCTGAGGTTTCAAAGATGGTTTCACTCGCTCTCATCTTCGGGCTGGCACGCGGCCTCTCCTCAGCCAAGGGCACCTGCGCTGCGCGTGTTGCCCTGAAGGTAATGGGGCAGTGGGAGCCTGGTTTGCTCCACAGGGTGAGGGAAGGCTGTGTGGGAAGGTGGTTGCTAGCTGTAAACGCATCAGCAGCATAAAGGCAGGAAGGATGAAGAGCTATTTAAGCTAATGAGCAATGTTGGCATGAGAACAAATGGGGTTAAATTGGGAATTAGGAAGAGTCTTGCAGCCATTAGAGTGGCAAGCTTTCCTGACAGCCTTCGGATGGGTGAGATGGAGCCAAACACGTTGCACCAAAACATGCTGAAGCACCCTTAGGTGACAGCTCGCCCAGCTGATGAAGGAAGTCATCCGAAGTGTTGGTAGGAATTTGGCCCCATTTCCCCACTGCAAAGCACCACGTGCATTTTATGCCTAACGTACCGTGGTCTCATTAAGGACACCCATTTACTGCTTACTGGCAGATGAGGAGCATTCGCTCATTAAAACATACGTTGGGAAAATAAAGGCAAAGGAGAGGTTACGGATAATCCAGAGGTGTCCACCAGCACATGCAAAACTACCAGCTGAAAGCGGAAACCAGCAGTGCTTTTCCCTATGTTATCTGTGTAGCAAAACAGCAACGTGCGTTTGGCTGCTGAAGAGGGCTGAGGGAGGCTGTGTGCCACGTCAAGCATCCTTAAAGGGGGCACCAAGAACTCCAGGTCCCTGCTGCACAATTAAAGCGCGTGCTCACAGCCCTCCAGACACCTTCTCTCGACAGCTCCTCTATTATGGGTCAGGAGAGGGATGTGACAAGTCAGCCTGACCCCGTCCTACCGGGACTGCAACACTCTCCACACTGTAAACGAAAAGGATCTTGATGTTCATTAAATATCCCTCTCCAAGCTTTGGTCTGATCGTAGAGCACGGGTACATTCAATTGAGAAAGGTCTTTTTGGGGACATAGCAAACTACAAGTGACGCACAGGTTAACAGGGACAGGCTGGTAAATCAACAGCACTGAAGGCAGAGTTGTTATTACAGCAGGTGCACAGTGGAACAACAGTGCTCAATTTTCTCTTTGCCACAAACGTGGCAGAAAGAGGGCAGAGCTCCAGAGCATATTTGCATGATCCTAACAGGGCAGAGTGCTGCATCCAGTTTGCCCCCACTGCTTTTGCTTCTTCTCCAAACCAGATAGCACTGTCCTGCACCTCACAAATAACAAGCATGGTTTTTGGCTGCCAACCTGGTCCTACAAGAGATTTAACAGCTGCTGGATACCTGATTTCCAGAGTGGCTGACGTTTTCCTGGGAGGAGGCTCTGTTTCGGCGTTTCACGTAATGGGATGCATAGCTAGTGAACCTCTGGGGCCCCTTGGCATCCTCATCGGAGGTGTCCATATCTGCAGAGTACGGGGACCGAGGCTGCTCGCTCCAGTGGCTGCCTTTGGGGAGAGAAGGCTTCAATACAAAGACACAAGAGACTCATGCCCAAAGAAAGTTACCCCTTTCATTCCAGTCCAAATTCTCACAGTTCCTCCTCCCCAAAAGGAGGCAGGAGGAGTCTGGCCAGAGACACCTACCAGGTTTTGCATTTCTTTCCAGGCTCCTTCTCCGCGAGTTGACCATGAGCCGGACCTCTGTGCTGAACTCCTGCCTGGGAGGGCTCGCACGGGGTCCCTGTTCCTGCAGGTGGAAGGCCGTTGCCAGATCCGCCTCCTCGGCCACGGACTCCTTCTGGGAGGCATCTTCAGCGGAGTCAGGGAAGTCTGGGAAGGCCTGAGACAAGGATTGCTGCTGAGGAGCTGCCGCGAGGACGCTCTCCATCATTCCCTTGTTGAGCTACAGAGCCTAGTTTTGTCCTCTAATAAATGCACACGTTGACCTTTCATAATGACAGTTCTTAAAACTCCAGATAAAAACTCCTGATTAAATTTTTTTTTTTTTTTTTAAATCTTTCCGGTGAACCCCCAGCACTACCTATAGCCACTGCCAGGGGGCAGCGTTAAGTCTTATGAAATCTGGGCACAGGCCTCCCGCTGAAAAAGCTTGGTCCTCAAGATCTAGCCTTTAAAAACCACCACGTCCTCTCACTTATTCAAACAAAAACAACCTCCTGTCCCTCAGGTAGTTTACAAACTCCAAGCTGAATCCAAATGATCTCAAGAGACTTCAGCCCTCCCTCACCTTATGTCAATTTTGGCAGCATATGGGCAGGCTCAGGTTAAAAAAAGAACAAACCTATTTGTTTATCCCTAACTCTAACCAGCTAATACTGAAGTATAAGAGTCCTCCTTCAAAACCTTTACAATTCATTTTTTATTTTATATTTGTAGCTCTCAAAAAAGGGAGAAAAAAAAAAGACAAAAAAAAAAGCCTCTAATGTTCACACAGTTCTGTGCCCCACATTCTCTCCTCCAGCGTCCTGTCCCTCAGGTACCCTCACGAGGGTCATTCCAGCTCTGCAGGAGCTTCATGCAGGCAGTGTGGGTCTGTCCCTTGATGCTGCTGGCAGACTATGTCCCTAGTGCCACCACATGGAGAAAAGGGCAAAGAACAGCAGAAGAAAACCGACCGCTGCCTGCTGTCATCAGCAAAGCAATCGGAAGAAAGGCCAGAGAATCCCTTGCTGTCCCGTCCTGCCGCTTGTCCTTGCTGTGGTTTGACACTCTACTTCTGCCTCAACCTTAGGCAAGGCACTTCTTGCAATGAAAGAACAGCCAGCCAGCAGGGCAAGAGGGGAGGCAAGGCCATCACCTGCCCAAACCACCACGCAATCGATAGCTGGAGGAGGAAACAGAGGCAGCGAGGAGGGAAGGAGGGAAGAAACGCAACCGCCTGCCATGCTCCTAGTACCTGGAAGCCGTCTGGGCTGCTGGCTGCTGGCGAGAGCTGTGCGGACTGGCGGCGGGACTGAGCAGAGTAGTCCGAGTCCAGCTCAAAGTCATAGGGATGAACAGACAGCAACCGCTTGGTCTTGCGCACCTTAGGCAGCGTAGAAGGAAAAATCAGCGTAAAACTCAGATGATCTTGGAGAACAGGAGAGGGAGCGTGTCTGTTCTTCTAGTGAAGAAGAGGTGGGTATAGGCTGGAGCTGGGGGTTTCATACCTTTTAAGGATCCCCTGACTGTCAGGAGACCAGGCCCTTCTTTTGCAGAGGACAAATAACTGTAGTTTCACAGATTGGCCATTTTTATGAAATCTGAAGTGAGGTTATTGCTGATTTTGAGCAAGGCACAGAGAGCCGCCACCACCACCACCATCACCCAGGGAAGACCAAGGGCAGCAGTCAAGGGCACAAAGCTGAGCAGAACAGGCCTCAAGTGGAAACACTCACTCTGCTGTAGCCCTCTGCTTCAGCTCCACGCAGGACATCATCTTCGTTGTCACTGTCATCCCCTGTGCCACCACTGGTGGGCAGCTGGCATTCACCTGCAGGAAGACAGTGGCATGGTATGTTTAGGTGACTTCAGCACCCTCTTTCCTGGCAGTTTTCCCCTTGGGCACACCTGTAGGTGAGGCTGCGCTTCTTATCTGGGTTGAAAGAGGCTGGATAAGGAGTATCTAATATTACTTTTTTCCCCTGTCCAAATGGTACAGGATGGCCAGCAGGTTGCATAATTAAAAAGATGGGGAAAAACCATAGAAAACGGGCAGCATACTCCCCTGATAGCCCCACCAGGGCCTGGAAACTAGAGGCCTTTTTGGGGTGCAACTCCTAGGCAGCAGCACTGATGTCTGGGTAGCACTTGGCCTTGCAAAAGCTTGGATGGGCTCTCGCTGCTTCCCCTCTGAGCTCTGCCCCTCACCAACACGGACCTGACCATGGCAGAGGCCTGCACCTTGGGGACCACCCTCAGTCCCCATGGCCGGAGACCATGAAGAGCCAAAGCCAGTGAGAACCTGTCTTGGATTTGAAACCTGCTGCAATTCTCTTTTAAACAGTAATGCAAAGAATCAACTCACTGTTAATGTCTGGCAGGCTGTAAACTCTGTCATGAAGACCTAAATAAGAAGAAAGAACAGGGGAAAAAATATATAAATACAATTTCTCCAGGTACATCACAGAGAGCAAGTGACTGAGCTAAAATCCACTGCAATGCCAGCACGAGACACCACTGGCAAGGAAACTCAGCAGCGGTGAGGGCAGAAATCAGGGCTAGCCACAGGCAGATCCCAGGAAGAGGAGGAGAGCTTCAACACTCGGAAAGGGCTGCCACCCACCGGTAAGTGGTACCGCAAGCACCGGGGCTGAGCCCCCCGTGCTGGGCTGCACCCACTGTCCTGGGGAACGGCGAGGGGGAAACCCCGGAGCGCCTCGGACGCGGGTGACGGACGGCTCCGAGGGGACGCGGAGCATCGCGGGCTGGACCCTGGCGGGTCTGTCGGCACCAGCCGGGAGGCGCCGCGGAGCTGCTCACCTGGCCGCAGCCTGCCGCACAGCGACTGCAGCACCTTGGCGCTGCCGAAGCGCTTGAAGCGCGACCGCACATGCTCGTAGTACCACTCGAGGGACCCGATCTTCACAATCCTGCCAAGGCGGGGAGAGAACACAGAGGTGAGCTGGGACACCCATCCACCCGGGACACCCACTCATCCTCAACACGGGGACCACCGTGCCCTGAGCGCTCAGGACCAGCAGGTACCTGGACAAGCGGCAGGGATCGCAGACCCAGCCCTGCTCCTTCTTGTTGTAGCGGCTGCAGCCCTTGCAGGTGTAGAAGTGGCAGTCCAGGCACTGCCGCTTGCTGTTGAGCAGGAACTTGAAGGGCTGGAGACAGTGGACACAGTGGGTCTCGTTCAGGTGCGACTGATGCGTCAGGAACTCCCTCTTGCTGCTCTCCTTGTCAATCTTGCACTTCAGCTCCCTGCAGGAAAACCCCCAAGCAAAGCAGTGAGCACCAGGGGAGGGGATGGGGACACCTGTGAGAGCCGTTCCTGCTCTCACTGCTGCAAACCTGCAGCAATGCCAAGGATAGTGGTGGCACTGCACCAGTTTAGACATGGGTTCATCCACATCCAGGATTTCTCCACTGATTTGTGTTTTTTAATTCACCGTGGGTGCTTTTTCCAACACAATATAATCCCACCGCTCTGCGCAACCTCCCACACGGCTTCCTCCATAGTGCTTGATCATGGCAGGGAACAATTTTCCAGGGAGCGTCTCTGAGTTCCCTGGTGGAAACAGCTGCGGGGAAGAGCTAATTCAGGAACACATCACGGGTTAAACGAGCAGAGCTGAGCAAAGAAGCGACGATGGGGCTCCAGGTTCAGCGCAAGCAAGGATCTGGCACTGTTAAATTTCAGGCACAATTTGGCTGTGCCAAAATCTGTCTTGTTTCACCTTGCACGGTACAGACCACAAATAGCAGGAGTCCCATCAGAGCAACTGCTCCTGCAAAGATGCTGGCCGCATCCCAACCCACCGTGACCTTTGAGCCTGGAGTCCAGCCGGGAATTAAAAGCTGTTCTGGACTTCTTAGCAACAAAAAGCAATTAGAGATTAAAAAGGACACGTCAAGCAACCATGCCAAACGATCCGACCAGAAAGCTCTCTACAGGTTGGTTATATTCAAAATGCCCAGCTATGAGCTTGGAAAGCAGCAGCCTATTGCAACTTGGCGGAAAGAAGCAAGCCAAGCACAGAGCATCACCTTGGGATCTCACACCCATCATGAGCAGGTTATACCCAAGACCTACAGGGCTAAATTCAGCAGAGGTTTTTAGTACAGGTAGAAGCAACGTGCAGCGAGGTGTGGGCTGCTCTGGAGTGAACGGCTGCAGGAGAAGCTCACGCCAGACCCACGAACGCCCGGCTAACACAGGTGCTTTCCACAGGCACACTCTCCTGGCACCCTGCTTCACCACAGACTTGCCTGGCTAGCCAGACCAGGTCCCCATGTGGGTTCAGTCCAGGACCAAGCCTGCAGCAATAGCCAGGGACAGCTAAAACACACATTGCAAGCTACGGAGCCTCTGCATCGAAGGCAAGGACCTCCTGCCTTGCCTGAAGGCTATTTGTTCTCTGGGCAACACACTGGCTCAAATATGTTTGTCTTTGGGGCTATGCTCTAAAGCCAGTGTTTGAGTTGCAGGGAAGGTCCTAGAAGCCTTGTTTTCTGTAGAGGCAGGGTAAAGAAACTGCGTTTTCCAGCAGGGAAATCAGGCCCACAAACCTCAAGCAACCAGGTGGCTCCTCAAGGTCTGTGCCCTATCTGGTAGCTGCGCCATGGCTAAACTTTCCTCCGGGGCTTCCCAAAGGAGACGGGCAGAATGAGAGACGGAAGGCGTCACGGCTGGGTTAACCACGCCAGCTCAGGAGGGAAAAGCTCAGCTGATCTAAAGCACCTTCCCCTGGCGCCCTGAGGGCGGTCGGGGAGGCAGGAAGGTCCCAGGGCTGCTTCACGTGGAGCACGAGGCTCCTGCTCCTGGCTCTGCTCCTTGCGCCCTCCTGGAGAGCAGGCAGCTGCATGGCAGCAATACAATCAGACAGAAAATCTCCATTTAACCACGCGTGCTCATTAGGGCTCAGCTCTCGTTTTCTCCCTGGGAAGACTTTCCCAAGCCGCTTGCTGCCAGCGCGCTGGACCGTGCTCGTTGTGCCCCGTGGCGTCACCCGCTGCCATTAACAACTGCGGATCCAGAACGTGCAAAACCAGCTCAAGGACTGAAGCGGAGCCCAAGTTTTTATGTTCGCTACAACTTAGAGCACACGTTAAGCAGTCAATTCATATGTGGCTACTAACTCCCAAAGCAGAAGCCCGCGAAGGCGCAGACTGTGGCAGTGTTACACGCCACCCCCTGCCCGACCACGCAGGCCGCAGAAACGGGCCTGTTTCCACTCGCACTCATTTTTGTTTTTCAAACAGGTGCTGCAGGTACCTAATGAAGTGCCCCAATCTTAACCCCGGCGAGACAGCAGTGCTTGAGCCTGAGAACTAGAAAACAAACAAGGAAGAGGAAGCGCGTTTCCTGGGGACACTGCTTGCCTTTGAACATGGATCCGTGGCTTGCAAACAGGTCCTACCTGGCCATGCCTTTCAGGTGCCACCCCGAAGCTCCGGGTCGTGCTTCTCTGCTCGGGCTCTTGCGCCAATCTTTTGCCCAACTGCTCTGTCTCGTTCTCAGAACTGGTCAGACCCCTCCACCCCCTGCCTCGCCAAAGGAAGGACGAGCCTCAACCCCAGTATTTTACACGCTGGCCATCGTGGCATCCCACAGACGCAGCGCTCCCCTTGCATGTCAATGCGGCGTCTGGCCGGCCAGAGCTTTTGTCCTGTAGCCAGAAGAGGTTTTTGCAAAAAAGAAAGCTCAGAGGGGGCGCGGGGAGGGAAGAAAAGGACCAAGGAGGGTGGCTGGACGTTCCTCCAAGGCTTGCGTGTTGGGGCAAGCCGAGAGGAGTAAAAACAAGTGAAGAGGGGCGAGAGGATACGTGCCCACAGGTCCTTGCGCGCTGAAGGCCAGTTGCATCGTGTCCCAACTTGTTGCAAGCAGAAAAACGCTCCCGGCCTGGTGTAGGAGGGGGAATCGTCTGGCAGCCCGTGCCGGGCGCTACAGACAAAGCTGGGGCCGGCCCCACGGGGCACTGCAACCTCAGCACCCTCCTTTCTCCCCTCTGGCAGGCTCTGGGCCGCCGTAAGGGAGACACCTGGCCCTGCTGGGTAATCCTGTCTATATTTGTAAAATGCCCCCGTCTGATCTCCGTCCTGCACTTGAGGGCTACCAGCAGAGCAAGGCAACAGACAGCGACGCCGAGTCACCTCTGCCGCCCTCACGGGCTGGATTTTCTGGATCACCCTCGAGCTTCTGTGGAAGCAGGAGCGCGGGGAAGGCTCCACGACGCAGGCTGTGAACCCCCCTTGGCAGCAGGAGCAGCTGTTCTCCTGCCAGCTGCCACCAAAGTGCACAGTGCATGGCAGAAGTAAGACCCAGAGTCTCCCCGCGTGGGCCCACATGCCATGAAAAGTGACTTTTCCAAACCTGTTTGCTTCTTTCATCACTAAAAGCGATGCCAACTTCTTTCAGAGCATGCAATGTTAAGAGAAATCTTGTTCCAGCCACCTTAAATGGGTCCCTGAAACGGCTGCAGTGGAGTTGCTGACCATTTTTTCCCCAAAACATTGATTCTCCCACTGAGCTCAGGAAATGTCTCTCCCTATCGGAGTTACCCAGGAACTTGCTCCCTCGTGGGTCTCCCAGGCCGGTCTCCCAGCTCTCCCGTGCCAAGCCAGACGCTTCCACCGCATGGAAAGGCTCCCCGGGCATCCCGGCGTGGGAGGCTCCCTGCGGATACTGCCCAAGGTCTCGCTCCCACCAAGGAAACAAGTGCCTAAACGCTGATTACTCCAAACACTGCTGTGAAATGAAAATGATTGGCCCTGACTTTGGCCCTCCTTTAGCAGCAAACTGCTAATCATGTAAACAAAATATAACATGGCACAGTTTTCTAAATCAACACGTAGCACATGAAACAGCTGGACAGAGACCAGCCTCAAGGATTTATCCCATTTAATAAACTCGCCAGAAAATAGATACCCACAGTGTTTCTCCTCACAGCTGAGCTCTTCCGCTTCCCTGATCAGCTTTAGACCCAGCTCAGATGCCAATATCCCGTGCCAAGCTCAGAGGAGCGCGACCCTCGCCTGCACCCTCCCTATGCCTCTCTCCTGCTCCCAAGGGCAGGAATGGAGGCGCTCACGGACCCTCGGGGCAGCCAAGCCATCTGTCTAGCTTGCAAAATTGGGGGCTAGGTGGGCTTAGCAGAAGGGCTGCAGTGCCTGCAGGCAGCCCTGGAGCACCAGCATCATGCTCCGATAGCGAGGAAAGCTCAGCCAAACCCTAGCAGGCTCAACAGGAAGGCTTAAAATAAACTTGGGAAACTTTGAGATCCAGGTAATGATGAGCAAGGCTGGGGAACCTTTTCACACCGCTTAATAAAGTGAGGGAGCCAATTCCAAGGCTGATCCACTTGGCAAAACCCACCCAAGCATCACACCCAACTCTAGTTCAAGCATTTCCTCCATGGGGCCGGAGAGCCGGACACAGCACCCGTCCCGGTGGCAGGGACGGGGACGCCGGC
>NW_010587964.1:0-15000 GCF_000705375.1 Tinamus guttatus
GGAAGAGAGGAAGAGTCCAAGTCTTCTAACTCCCACTCTCCAAGAAAGATGCTGAAGTCACCGAGAATGGGAATTGGCAGTGTTCCTTAAGACTGGGCTTAAAATAAGGGAATACTCTGGTTCTCGGCCAGACCGAAGGATGTGAGCGGAGTTCAGCTCTCCAGCACGACGGGCACCCTCCAGTCGCACAAGCGTGGGGTAGAGGTGCGTGCAGGATATGAAAAGGGATTTACTCAGGAGAGCCCAGCTTGTGCAAGTGAGTCACCGTAACGGAGCAGGTCAGAACCACCCCCCTCGGTTCCCTTCCCAGCTTCTAATCCCTCTACCCACAGAAAGCAGGAGGAAAATATTGTAAAGATTATCCTCCTGCTGCATTTTCAGAATTAAGAATTTCATTCATCACCAAGGAGTGCAAAGATGCCGTAAATCTGACTCTGTTTGCGCTTCCCCCCGCTGGACCCTGATGCAGCTGTGACTCCCCGTGGCTGCACATGAGGTTCCCCGATTGCATACACACAGCTGAGAGGAACCCGGCTCACAAACACCACGGGCTCGCTTAGCCTCGACCGGCAACCTCAGCAAGCTCGAGCGGGGTCCCTGCAATCAGCCCGGCCCGTGTAGCACTGTCTCTTTTGAAGAAAAATGGAACTAAGGCATTCTTTTCCATTCCACACTGCACAGGCTTCAGGAAAAAAAAAACGCAATAAAATGTCCCTAAGATACATGTGGTTGTATACACACTTTCCTCAAGATGTAGAATCATTCAGCTTTTGGCCTTGTGCTTCATAATACACTGAACTAAGCAGATGTTTTACTACCGCCCGACACAATTTTACTCCCAAGTTTGTTTATATGTGGGTCTATATATAAATACATGTGCACACACACACTCCCAAGTTTTTCTGAGGGTAAATGATAAGCCCCAGAGTGAAGATGAAAAACGGAAGTGGCGAAAGAACAGCGCTCTCTTTCTTCCCCACTTTAGCTGTTTGGAAGAAAGACAAAAGAGAAAAGTTCTGGGAGGATTTTTTTGTGTCATCCACTAATACATCATGGTTAACTCTAATGTAAAGGCCAAGGAAAACGGGTGAAGTAGGCCAATATGCAGACTTTTTAGCAAAATGGTCAGAACCTATTATCGAGAGAGGACCTATTTTTCTGTGTGCAAAATCATGCAAGTTTCACCTAAGCTTTTGGAAAACTTTTTTTTTTGACCCTCTTGAGAACAGTAGAACTACTGCAAAATACATCCATTCTTCTCTCCTATAGTAGATGTTGCTGTCTCACACAGGAAACCTGTAAAATGTGACATGAATTTATCAGAGGGAAAAAAGCTAAAGAAATCTGAATCTAGCAGCTCAGTCTCTGGTTACACTAGGATCACATTGTGAATGCTTTCCAATGCTCACCATCCATTACTACATCTCTGTGCTTCTGCCTTCTGACTACACATCTCAGTATCCCACCTGGTGTTTGCCATAAAAAATAAAATAAAATAAAATAAAATAAAATAAAATAAAATAAAATAAAATAAAATAAAATAAAATAAAATAAAATAAAATAAAATAAAATAAAGATAAGATGTGCCACAAAGTATTCTGCAGCTCAGCAAAGCGGATCACTGGTGCAACTGAGTCAAGAGGATAGAGAGAAAGGCTGCATTAGAGCAAGTCCAATTCATCCTTTTTTTTCAGAAATAAAAAAGAGACAACTTTCTTTAGGAAACAGAGTAACTCAAGAGTAAATGAATCCCCAGTATTTTAACACAGGCAAAGACGAAGGCTGATAGGATGCTGATGATGGCGCTTTAATTTCTTTTTGTGTACCAAGAGACACCTAATCCACCTCACTGTCAGCAGGCAGGGCAAATACTACCTCCGTCACTACAGAGCTGCAAGTTTCTGAGGGAAATGCAGCACTTCAGAGCACACCTCTGTACTTCTGCAGAGAAACCACACAAGCGCTCAGCAACAGAAATACTCCCAAGAACCCGTATTTAGTTTGTAAAAACAGGAGCAGCTAGCTATGCTTCAGGCCATTTCTAAGAACAAACCTAACGCACCTGGTGCAGGCAGGCAGTGAAGGCAGATGCACGCTGCAGCGCTGAAACCTGGCTGCCAAGCAGCTGAGGAAGGGCAGTGTGTTCTCTCCAGGGGTAGGGGAAGCACTCCCTGCTGCCCTGCACAGGGCAACCTTCACCAGCAGGGCAGCAGAGAACAGTGGCAGCAGCAACACATTTTCACCATTATTTCTGCTACCCTTTTTGTCTCAGTAAACTTACCACGGAACCGACGGTGCCGCAAGCTCACGGGCTTTGCCAGGATGCACGTAAAACACAAACACGCAACACACGACTGCAGATAAAGAAGGGCAGAACCGGCGGGGTGGCACTGTGCTGAGGAGGAGGATTACAGAGCCCACACGTTTTGCTGAATGTGGAGAAACACCGCTACCTCCTGCACTTGCACAGAAAGGAAGGAGAAAAAGATCAGGTAGCAGCCTCCAATCCAACAGCCCTCTCAGGGAGAAGGCAAAAGAAGGAATGAGCTACTTTTTACAAGTCTGAAGTATTCCAGGATGTTCCTGGCTCAGTCCTATCTCTACATAGTAATGTTTACTTCTATGGAGTCTTTTCATACAGAACATACAGTGCAAAAAGACATCCAGCAAGACATATTTGACCTAAGCAAAAGTCAGAATTTGAAGGAAGACTTTCCATGTGTAGACTGCAGGGGTTAGTCTGAGGAAAGGAACAGTACTTCATCAGGGTCTGCTAGAAATTGTGAACCTCCTAAAAGCTGCTGATTATGTAAGAGAGAGGGGAAAAAAATGATGGTAAGAATTTATCTCTGCCTCGGATAGATTATTGGGTCGATAACGTGTTTATCTGATCAGCCAACAAAAGTTCTTCATCACTTGATCCATGATGAAGGAAATCAGAAGATCAAACAAAGAAGTAATTTTCAAGTATGATGCCACTTAGCAAAATGCACTCATGTCACATGCTGCGTAACAAAAAATGCACAAGGGATAATCTTTATAGAAAGGAGTAAGGAAAAAAAAAAAAAAAAAAGCTCATCACGGGCTATCAATGTTAATGTAAATTAGCTGGAAACTGCCTGGTCTTGAGGGATAGAAATGATGTAGGGAGGGACAGAGCACTGAACAGCCTATCACTGGTTGTGAGCTACATTCCTAGCCCTTTCACTGCCTCTCCTGACCCTTTACTTTATATTAGCCTTCTTTATAATGACTCCTAACTTCAGGGCTACGTAGTCTGTGCTCAGTGCTTATGAACAGAACTGAACTAAACAGTTTCCAATCTTGACTCAGAGACACTAGCAAAAAAAAAAAAAAAGGCAGCAAATATTTTCAGAATGCAATAAAGTAATTTGTAAAAATATCCAAAGACAGCTTAGAAACACAGAAAAGAAAAATAGTATTTAGATGTTCATGTGAACTGCTACTCTTACTTCGAATAAACAAGGCAAGAACACCCAAGTGTATCTGATGTTGCATTTCAAGCAGAAGTGCAGGAGACACCTAAACATAAGCCTAACATCGTTGTTGTTGTTATTTTGGTAATACATGAGTAAAAGAAACCCAGCGGAGTTCAGCAGAACAGAGACGTGTCTCTGTGGGCTGAAAGACAATGCTTCGTGTTACAGAGTATGACTGTTCTGTAAATCTACAAGCCAAGGAGCCAAAAATCCCACAACTGATTGGATATATAACAAACGCAGAAACACCTGTGCTAATTGCGTCACTGGCACAAGCTAAGTGCCCAGTAATCAGACGACAAAGTGTTAAGAGTCAGTGAGTTACCGTGTAATTACCGTTGCATCCAATGGAGTTATCCTGCACTGCCTGCACAAAATTGTTCCCTTTGCTGTGTGGTAACTATCGAATTACCACGTGTCATCACTGAAACATTAGGTTGATCCACTATGGAAATGCACTCTGTTCAACAGCAGCCTAAATTCTTCATTTTGTCCCTCTGGTGATGTGGACAGGTGGATTATGTCCTGAGCTACACTAAAGGTTAAAGAACTAGGTTAGGCACTCCATAGATTAAAACTGATCAAACAGCCTGATCCTGCCACCCTTTCCCACTACGAGTTTCATTACTCTACTGCAGATGGGATAATACTTGACAGGGTACTACTATCTGTCCCAAAGTGATCATTTTCTCCTTAAATTTCCTGTAAAACCTACATCAACTTTCCCTCTCAACAGCTATGGTAGTTACTATCTTAAAAAAAATAAAGTAGAAAAGCAGGCTTTGCCTGCTGTAAATGGAAGGCAGTCAAAGATGTCAGGAGATCCATTTAGGACTTACACTGTTACTAATCTATTTTAGTGGGAAGACAGACAGAAAATATTACTGTGATTGGAGGAGAGAGTTTTGGAGGTTCAGGGTTTTTTTTTTTTAAAGTGATAGGCAGATGCAAAATGATAAGCTTCAGTTCATGTTTTCTGCATTTACATTTCTGTAGAGAACAAAATTAAGTGTTAGAAGTGTTTCAAAATAACATTAGGAATACACACAAGTCTTGGAAACAACCCAAGCGAGGGAGCAAAACTGCAAGTGTAGCTCTCAACCTGGGAACCTCCCACACTACAACAAACTCATTAGCAACTGCTAACAAGCCACCTGGTGTGAGCTACATGATAAGTGAAAAAACGATGGCAAGGATGTTATGAAAATGGTTATCACCCATCAGTGCATTCACTACAAGGAGTATTTTGCACATGTATTTTACATTAGCACTTGGAAGGTGCTCAGATGTTATGTGAGTGGGAGCCCATGCAAGAGCCCACACAGATGACACAGTGGCTTCAAGGGCACACGATTGTTCACCATTAACTTAAGTGACACCTAAATAGGGTCACAGTCAAATTTATATGCAAGTGAAAATCAAAGACATTAAGGGGATAAAGACAGTTGAGTAATTATATGTATAAAATGTGAAATATTATAAAAGATTTATCCACGCTAGGAAAGAGAGTCTTTTCTTACTGTAGATTAGTTAGCACACAGCAGAATCCCAGAGAAGACAAGGCAATTATTGTTTCACAGGTTAGCAGAAAAAGATGTACACTCTGGGGAAAGTAAAATTTATTGACAAGTACCATGTGTCATCTTCACTAGGACTGACTGGCCTGTGTTTGCAAGGGTATAGAAATTTACATAAAGGTAAAACGCATCTTTTCCTTTTTTTTTCCCTTCTGAAGGAAAGCCAGGAAAAGTGTGGCTGTGATGCCTTCCTTCGCAGAACACTACTAGCTCAACAGATGTATCCCACAATTGGAGTCTTTGAAACAGTTTCTCAAAAGGTAAGGGTATTCCTGTGGCTACAGCCGATACATCAGAAAATGGCTAAAAGGAAGGTTTTTGCCCCAAAATGACTATGTTCCCCTTCACAGTTCTACCTACAGCATATCTGACCTTACTGGTCGTCAGTGACGCAATGGGCAGAAGACTACAGCACTGGAGATGCGTGCAGTTTTGAAACTGCAGGAGTTAATGGCAAGGCAGCTACTGTACACTTGCAGAAAAATCACACGTTGCTGTCTGCTCTACCATCTACCTCCACCTTCTTCACTGTCCTCTGCAGCCCTTTGCAGAGTCCCGTTCTCCCTACATTTCAATAGGTCCAGAGCAACTTAATGTGGTCTGGCAGTCAATGGAGCCAACGGTCAGTATGGAGAATAACTCCTTGCAAATGATTTCAGTAGAGGACCATAAGCAAGGAATGGAATTGGATTCACGTACTCATATTACAGCTGGGTTGTTCTTAACACTGTCAAATACAGTACCTCCAAATCACGAGTGATACTGCTCTGTTTATAGCAGCAAACATGGTGAAACATCTAATACAGGAGGTTCCACCACTGTCAACTAGCCTCACACCAAGGAGAGATGGTAAAACAGTAATAGTATCCCTGCCTTATCTATATACTACCTCTGGCATCATTTACAATCCATATCCTCTGCGTATGGAGACATGAGCCTAATCACCTGAACTGTCATCTTTCATAATAGCTCAGCTGCTCTTTAACCCACTCTTTAACTCTAAGAAGTGCCAACAACATTCTCTTTAGAAAGGTCTGTATCACTTAATTTGCCATCACATCAGAAAGAAAACATCCTGCCTTGGTAAAAACTGTTTCTGTAGAAAGAACCTTTATATGAACATGAGAGTATTTCTGAAATACAATGACCAGCAATTCCAGTACTAGGGTCTTTTAAAGCATGGCCTCAAATAAGGGATCTGGGCCAATGCTACTCATTTTGCTCACGGAAGATTATGTATCAGGTTACAGAAGAGAAAGAACAAGGACATTGCCTCTTTAATTTTGTATGCATGATAATGTTTTTAATCACTAAGGTCATACCTGTATGTGATGACTGACAACTTTTCAGCTTGATTCAAAGCAAACAGCTGTTGGCTTGATTGCCTAGCAACTAAAAGTTGATGGATGACCCTTAAGATGGATAACTACCATAAATCACCTCATTCAGACTCTCAGGGAAAAAAATTAAAAAACAATGGTTTTCATGACATTTCCTGCACTCCATAATGTGCCATGATAAATTTGGCTGCCTTATGGATGCACAGTTGTGGTGGCTGAAATCAGACACTTTTGTTTTCTGCATTCTGCACTTCTAGCCCGCTCTGTAAGGTGTGTTCATGTTAATATACTCCACTGTCAGAAGAAAGCAGAATACCAGAAGCTACTGTCAGTCACCACAAGGCAGGGAAAATCTGTATTGAGTCTCTGCATCACCAAACAGCTTTTAATCAGGAAATAGTGGTCTTATATCATAGCTATGGCACTGGGCTACATGCATTAATAATGGTTACAATATATTTAGTGTAATGACTTGACCCCGGTCAACATTATTGATGCTGTGATTAATATGAATTTGATAAACTGCTTCCTCTTTCAAGACATTTTGTATGTTTCTCAAGCAAGAGAAAAATACTTTTTATGTGTAAGTAAATATAGCAGACCTTCACAGACACATTCTGATTTCACCTGTACAGGTGTTAAAACAGATTTCTTAAGATTTATACAAATGTCCCTGAAACTGGCATAACACCACCAAAAAAATGGGAAAGAAAAGAAAAAAAAAAAAAGAGACAGACACAGAACCATAGAATCCTTAAGGTTGGAAGGGACCTCTAGAGATCATCATCCCCACTTTTATCTCATTAACAGGGAAAAAAAAAAAAAAGGATGACCAAAACCCCAAAACCATGATTCTAAATGGAAGACCATGTTCTCCCCAGAATGTTCAGACAGAAAGGGAGATTCCCTTTTATTGTTCTAGATAATAGGATTTCTCTGTTTGTTATGTACAGAATACATATGCATTGAAAAACAGATGTTCAAAATTGCTTTCATTGTTTGAATTAAAAAACTCTTGGGCTTGACTATTCATATGAAAACTCTCTTACTGAATTTGGTTTATGACAGCAAAGTGATTTCTGGTTTTGTTTCAAGAAAAAAAAAAAAACAAGATAATGTGGTGCAAGGTTTAGTACATACTTGCTAAAGCGCCATCATAAATATTAGAGTATGAGCAGTTCACCAAGACACCAAATGTGGTAAAAGCTGCCTTCCTCTTAGTAGATACCTCACTAAACTACTGGCCAATGCAAATTTTCTTGTAAGATATGATACTTTCTAAACTAGGATACACAACCCACTGATGGCAGACAAGTCCAGAGGGACACGAGCTATGTTGAGAGAATGAGAAAGAACTCAAGAACAAAATCAGTGCAAATGGAAGATATGCAACTGCACCTGCGGAGTGGGAGCTTCCCAAGGACAAAGTCATGGCGAAAACGTTCAGGTGAAAGAGTTTCAAGTTGGAACTGGACTACCAAAACTTGTGTGAAAACCTTGCTTGACACCTACTTATGCTGTATTTGAAGCTGAGAAGGAGCCTTATGCTACCAGCTTCAAGAACTTCCCTGTTTGCTGAAGTCAGTTGAGCACTTTCTGAACTAAAGTTAATTCATTTCTAAAAATCAGACACAAGAAGTCACGTTCCAAAGCCTGGATATACAAACACACTCCAGCAGACTCAATAAAGCATGCTGCTAGTGCTTGATCAGAAATAGCACTTTAGCTGAACCACGTCCTCAGATTTTCCACGGGTTGTAAGCAGCTTTCTAGGACATATATTCTGAAAGTACAAGGTGTATTCACCTGCAAGATCCAGATCTACATTTCCTAATTTCACATAAAAGCAGAAGGTAATCACACCGTGCATCAGGCTGTTAGGTCTGCCACATTTCTCAACAAGCAACAAACTTGATGCTCCATCAGGTATGTACGCAATTTACCGGGTTCTCCATTTCTGTAAGACACCTCAAGCAGTAAGTGAATATGTAGTTTAGACACTCTTTGTCTCTCCAAGCAGAGACGAATGTGGCAATGCAACAACGCTTGTTGCGACACTATTTATTCGGAGCTTCTGAAATTTCAGATCACAGCAGTCTATAATCAATATTTTGCATTATTCAGCCACAGTGCCCCTGCAGCTGAGAACCTAACTAGCATAATTCACACAAACAAGAGTCTCAAGTGCACCTAGATACGTTTAACATAAAAGCACTTATATACATATAACATTCAGACACAATTTCTATTTATTGTCTCAGCTTTAAGTCTCAGATGCCTGCGGGAAGGACCCACTAAAGAGGACAAGATGGCTTGCTGGCCCTTTAAAACTGAAATGCTTGTTTCCTTTCTGGAAGAAAAGTAAATCATGCTATAGTGAGTGGAGCTTTGAAAAAGCATCCATCCATTAAAGTTCATGGATCCTCGTTTCCAGATTGTCCCTCCCCTGGCTGTGTCTCAAGTTACAGCCTTGTACAATCCAAGTCTAAATAATATTCACTATGATAAATGACACCATAACTCCGATATCCACAATCAATCTTTGCTTTAAAGATACATCCATCTTCAATAATGTTGATGGGGATTCTGTAAAATGGGAAACGTGACTGTTTTCCCGACCTCCTAACAGTGGGGGAAGGAAGCTCTGAGTGATGGCTGTCAGCCCACATCTGGCTGCAAAAATAAATTAGCCTTATGTAGACAAATGAAAGGACCAGCCCTGACTAGAAAACAGCCACTCCTGAGCAAAGGCTAATTTATAGGACTCCTTTCTGGAAAGTTCCTCACTGAAGCTACAGTCTCCTTAGCTATCTCTTTAAATGATATCTGATGCTGTAAATAACTTCAGTGTGGTAGGAACTATGCAAAGTACAAAGAGTGATTTGGTGGGGGAAGGGGAGGAAACAATAACTTTCTCGCATTCTTTGTACATGATCAAAATGCAAAATTCAGCCACTTAAAACACACGCACAAAAAACTTTTGTTTCAGCAAAAATATTGCTATATTTTGAAAACATGCTCTTCTTTGTTTGACGGAAGATTATTTTCTGCTTTAAATCCTTTGCCATCTCCCGGCTGCGGGACTGAGGTAACTACATCACAGAAATTAAACTATTCAGTGCAAGTGACACCTCGCGGTTTGGGGATTTTTTTTCCCTGTTAAATGCTATCAACTTTTCTCTTCCCTCATCCTCCCCCCTCCTCCTCAGACGTGCGCTGCGCCCAATCCAGGCCACTTCCTCCGTGCAGATGCTGCATGACTCGGATGTTGTAAAGCGGCGTACGAAGCAACTACCTGCTGTACTTGCTTCAGCACATGGTTTTGAAACAACCCGAAGGAAAATTTAAACGGGAACACAGGAGAAAATTCCCCGTCTCACTCACTCCCTTGCATGAAACACAAATCTCTACCTGTGCGCAGGACAGTGGCTACCTCTTTTTCATGACTGAAATGCTTTATTGCCTTATTCTTTATGTCTTTGACCTTGTCCTGCTGTAGAAAAACCTAGGCCTTTAATTCTTACAGCGTACAATATATGAGATTAAAAAGAAAGAAAGAAAGAAAAAAAAAAGAACAAAAAGCACCAGAATACTTTCCAGGAGCAGCCAGAGAAACGAGGGATGAGGGAGCAGCCCCATGGTGCGTGTTCCGTGTGCGCAGTGCGCAGCCGGCACGGTGACCGGGGAAGATCCCGCGGCGCTGGCGAGGGCGGGCGGTGGTGGCGGTGAGGGTTAATTCTGTGAAGGTTGAAGGACTTACAGTAATGCTGTGAAGACAGAAACATCACAGGCTTTCCTGGCAAGAGGCTCGCAGAGGGTAGGAGGGGACTGCGAAATGAACTCTCTCAGGCTTTGTCGTGTACGTTTCCCAAGGCCCGGCCTGGCCCCTTTGATAAATGACACATGTCATTCTGTCAGAGGCTGACACTGCAGCTGGGAGGGCTGGTGATGTATGGCTCCACTGAAAAGGAAATCAACTTTTTGGCACCAAGTAAGACTGTGCCCTGTATAAGGATTTTGTTTCTCAAAAAAGTGAAAGATAGACTTAGGATTTAAAAAAAAAAAAAAAAAAAAGTTGAAAAAAGGATTGAACGACAGCTTACACTTAACATAAATTAACTCGGTAATGGTGAAATGTGCTAGCCTGTGATAAATAAAAGCTACATTAGTCAATTATTAATCACACTCCAACTTGTAGCCAAAACCCATGACTTAAATCTGAGGCCTGAGCTGCCTTACAAACAGATAAGACAGTGTTTGATAGATGTCTTGCATAGTGTAATCAGGAAGGAATCAAAGGCTTAGTGGTTTAACCAAGGGGGGGTGTGGAAGGTTCTGGAAACTGAGACTGGGTAAAGTGGATAACTGGATTGAAAGCGCCCTTTCACTGGGGATACAGTATATCTTTTGACTGCTTAAAAAGAGAGAGAAGGAAGGGAGGGGGGAAAGAGAGAGACATATCTGAATTTGGTTTAATCTTTTTTTTATATACAGGAATGTCTTGAAACTGTATTTCCCTCCCCCACCTCCCACCACCACTACTGTGTTAAATCATTTAAATCTGATCACTATTAAATGGATTCTCACCGAGACATCAAGTGTTTCAAATATGATCGTTTTGCACGGATTACAATTTAAGCATTTTATTTAATCGAATGAACTCGCATCAGGCTGCAACACATTCATGCAGATACAAGCTGTAGAGAAAAAGCACAAAGCTGCATAAACTAAATGATTCCTATTCAACCAGACTATAAAGACAAAATAAAGGATTTCAGACAAAAAAAAAAAAGGAAAAAAATAAAAAATGAATGCAGGAAAGCCGGAAGGGAGAGGGGAAGAAGGGCTGCAATACCTAAAAAGCAGGATTACGCATATCCGAAAGGCTGGATTTGCGCATCACCTGGATGAGACGTAATCCCAGAACAGCTCTGCTTTGTGTTCACCCTCTCTATGCAGAGCAGCAGGGTGGCAACCGAACCAGGGGCGACTTCCATTGCCTGCCCTCGTGCAGGATCTACGCAGCGCCGATGCATCCCTGCTAGGGGCTCAGCTGCCCTGGAGCGGCCAGTCCGCACCTTCTGCCGGCCTCTGCCCGGGGTGAATCCCACGCAGAGTGCGAGCTTCACCGTCTCCTTCCCACGTGCCCTCCGCACACCCTACACGCTGCTTAAACGGAAAACGAGGGCTGCGAGGTGAGGCGTAGAGCCTCGAGTAGACGTGTTTCTTGGGTGCACTGTAACCTCGGGGCCTGCTCTAGCAATGGGCTGTACATGGGCGCACCCCTGTGACCGCACGAAGGCAGTCGCCAGCTCGGGGCGACTGGGACAGATACGTCGCGTTCCAATGTCAGCTGCGCTTTCTCGAGCAATTAATAGAGAGCATCATTGGGGATGGAGGCTCTAAATCACACAAGTGCTCAAGTGCTTTCCTGAATCAGGCCTTAAGGAGTACTGTTATCAGCGGTAGCACTGTATAAACATTTGTTTCTCAATCAGGAATTTACATATGCTTTATATCACTTCTAGTGAAGTACCAATCACACTGGTGTATGCCAATGACTTGGTTAGGAAACTCGGATGCAGAGCGTAACTGTGACATGGCACAAGTGCCTCCAGTTCTTACTGCAACACGGGGAGGATGCAGATTGAAGAGAGGAAAGAAAATATTCACAACATCAGCCAAGAGGGACTCCATCAGGCAATTTCTCCAGCCACAAAAACACTGCAGAGTAAACCTTTGACCTTCAAAAGGAAGGATCACCTTCCCTCTCCCCTGCCCTCAGCATGTTACTACTTTATACTGCATAATACAGTAACTTCTAAATGGTTTTACATGGGACGGGGTCCTACTGTGCTCGATGCTGTACAGACACATACTAGGAAACAAATGAGCCTTTAATGTTAATCAAGCGAAACCGCACTCTTCGGTTTACACGTGCTGTCCATGCTTGGCTTTTTCAGCAACACAAAGTTGAAAATTAAAAAGGATGTTGTCTGTAGCTGTCAAAGCTACACCACCGGTGACGGCAAAAGTCTGGAGTTTGTACTCATTTATATGCACATACATACAGCACATTTAACCACATACATGCATTCCCATGTCTTCCAACCTGGCTTCACGATTTTAGATTGCAAAGCAAAGTATTTACGGGGTGCTATGCACTGGCCAGTAAAACCACAAGTGATTCAGTGTTTCTCCGTTTTTGGTAGTAAACTGCTCAGGTAAAATCTAAAATAATCTCAACACCTGATAATGACAGCAGTTGTCTGGATGACTGCAGCTTTATACCCACTCACCAACTTCAAGGTGGTGTAGAGAGTACTTAACTGAAGAATTTAAAAGCAACTGAAAAGAGTACAAATTTCAAAGTAAATGAACTAAGGAAATCCTTTGAAATCTAAACTTTAGTGACACGTACAGCTATTTTCTCAATACATGTGAAAACTGACTATGGGAAGAAAGACAAGGAGTAAGGGAAAAAACATGTATTTAAAAACCTGCACACAGAATCTAGTGGTTTAGACTTTTGCTTTCATATTGCTAAAATATAATTTTTAAGTCCATAAAATTTCAGATAGTGTGCAAAATGTTTATATATTACCAAGGTCTCCCTTTAAAAGGTTTATACTTTTACTTTATGACCTGTCCTTGATTTGACACTTCCGCTCATCAGAAAGGGATTTATAAAATAATCCTGAAGGTGAGGAACAGACATCTGTCAGGGACTGGCTGAGTTTCACTTTGCGAAATTTAAGAAGGGAGAGAAATCCTGTTAAGCTCTCTTTAGTCACCAATAGACATCAAAGGTAATAATTAAAGAAGACAGACGTCATAAAAATAAATTTATGTAGTTCTTTATAATGCACAAGCACTTTAATGTGTAAAACATCTATTTGGAGTGGAAGAAAACACAACACTCCAAATGAGCAAAAATCTATTTTGTTTGAGTTTTTTGCCTACTTGAGTAACATTAAAAAAAAATACAAGTTTAAACTAAAGTCTTTCAAAACCTTTGCCATCTGTGGGTACATGAACTATGGATGACCCCGAATGATTTGCACTCTGCTCAGAATCCCTTAGAAAGCACGGGAAAAAGTATCATTAAGAATGACTGATGACTGCCAGTCATGGTTGACCTCACCCAAGCTTTGGTCTCTGCCTCAGTAATAAGCTGTCCTTTATTAGCACCAACACTCCATAAAAGGGGTGTGTTTAGTCACAGGATAGTGGCCTTCTAATGCTCATTGCTTCTCCCTGAAAGATTGATTAGTGCTCATTTTTACTGCCTTCACAGTATATACAGTGACAGTGCTGCAGAGTGTCAGGGCCTGCAATATTGATGATAAGTACAACTACAAACTGGAGGTTTGGAAAAAGCAGAGGACTGGGAGTTCACTCTTCTTTTTAACTGGAAAACGCTACTCCTGAAACAAAAAGAACAAAACGCAGCTAACACGGGAGTTACTGATGTTCTGGTATAAGATCAGCTGAGGTTAGGGAACTCCCTTTTCCCGAATAAAAGCCATTTAAAACACAAAATTTAACAGGAAAGGTTGTTTTTTTATTATGTTTTGAAAATAGGCCAGCTTTTTTCTTTCACCGACCAGATGTTAAGACAAAAGCATTACCCCAAGATGGATGCTTCTGTTTACTTCTTATATACTAATATTTCAGAATTGCTTCTAAGGAGTGACTTACAGGTAGGAGAAATTTTTTGCAAGTGTCCCTCATTTGGAACCTACTGTAATGTCCCTTTGCAGCAGCAGGTGCCTCTTTGAGGGTAAAAGAGAGAGGAAATGTGTCAAAAATGTTTTGGCCATGCATCTTCAACTGCACAAATCTGCCTAACTTAACATGACTGTTCTGCAGCTTTTACTCTTACATTTGAAATCAATAAGATCTTTGCAAATTCCTCCTTCAGTGAAAGCAAGATCTAAGTATAACCTGGCATTATAGGAGGAAAACTGTTTGGCAGAATCATGTAATGTAGTACGAAATTCCACACGGTGAAAAGAATATTTAAAATAGAGCAAGACCCAGATGTGTTCTGCGCAAAGCATCAGCACCGTGGCGATGAAAGAGCAGGTAAGGATTCATCAGCTATTTCATATTAAGAAATTCCAACCTAAATGTATTACTTGGAAGAGCCATGCCTTGACTTGATTTAAAAAGTAAAACAGAATTGAAAACAGTCTTTAAAATTGGTGTTTTAACCAGAGACTTTATAGCATACGAGGCCATCTCGAAGCTATACTGTAGTAGTTTAATATGGAACAACTTGTCCATATGGCTTTTCCTGGGAACGAGTCATTTCACGGGTTACAGCAAGATACAGCTGAAAAAGAGGCATGTTTCACTGCTACTTTTATATAGCTGGGAACTTGAGCACAGCGACCTCATACCAAAAAGTATTGCAGCAAGAGTTTACTGCATTAATAATAGGATGCCCTACTGCTGTGACACATTCTGCACTTTGAAATAAATATTAGTCACAATGGTTCGGTTTTAAATTCATATCCTTTAAAGCTGAGCTGTACCTATGACACTTGCAATAGCGATGATTTGCCAGTAAGGCCTATT
>NW_010587964.1:29648-53818 GCF_000705375.1 Tinamus guttatus
CTCTGCCCCTCTGCCCCGCGCACGTGCCGCGTGCGCACGCGCGTGGGCGCGGAGCGGGGCGCGCGCCCCGCGGTCCCGCATGGGGACAGCGCCGAGGGCCGCCCGGCTGCGGAGCGCTGCCGCGCTACGGGCTGCCGCGGGAAGCGGGCGCCCCCCGCGCTGTCACTGCGGGGAAGCCTCTTCCCGCCCCGAAGGGACGAGCCCGCGGCTTCCCGTGGTGTTGGGAAAAAAAAAAAACACGAAATCCAGCTGTGCATTTTCTCACAGGTAGAAACACACAATCTCTCTCTCACACACACACAAAGTTCTGAGAGTGCATTTGGTTATTTGTTCATTTTAGTCCCCACCGTGTCCACGAATAGTATAAATTAATAAAAAGCTTTTTATGAGCTTTTTTATGCAAAACAATCCTTCACAATAGTAATACCTTGTTTTGGATTTAGGGGAATGGGAAATTAAATGCTTTGGGTCCCTGCGCAGAGAGATATTTAAGTGGAACTTTTCTGCCTTCGCCTGTGGAGAACTGTGTAACCTTTATTTGTGCTTTTTTCCTCCCTTCTTTCTTTTTAAGAAAGAAAAATCCATCGTGCTCTTTATTCACCGAAAAATGCCGTAAATCTAGGGATCGATTTAGAAGCAGTAAATGTTCTCACTGGGGCGCGGGGAGGAGGCGAGCAGAGCCCCTGGCGGAGCCGCTCGCGCTTCCTCCGCCGCTCGCCCCGTTCCCAGGGGGCGGGGGGCGCGGATCCCCCGCTGGATCGCCGCGAAGGGCGCGCAGAGCGCGCGGATTTGCTCCTGCTGGAAGCTACGTGGGATCCCCAGGATTTTCTTAACGCAGCGACGCGCTATTTCGTTTCCAAAATACCCGGAGCGATTTTATGTTGCCGTGGCAGATAGCAAAAAGTTTGCAAAAATAGAGAAGAAGCAAAAGGGGTCTGAGAAAGTTTATGAATCAAGGACTAACGGATCCCTGTGGGAAAAGTGGAGAATTATTTCTGCTGTTTGGTCTAAATAATGTGTGGTTTTTTTTTTTCTTTGCCCAGCCCTGGTTTTGATGACTTTGTTTCGTCTATATTTAAGGCTCTGGTGCTGGTTTTCAGTGTCTTACGCTTTGTTGTGGTGCAAAAAGCAGCATTTCCTGCCCTCCACAGCATCATCCTGTTTTTATAATAAACAATACGAGGGGTTCAACACTGCTCAGTGTAAATAAAACGGATGACTCAATGTGCGTAATTATTTTAGGAAAAGACAACCCCTGGTGTGTTTTTTTTTTCTTTTTTTTTTCCCACTTCAGGTCTTTAGATTTTGCAGTGCTGAAAGCGAGCCCCACTTAGGGGCACATTTTAAATAAGAAATTTAAACGGGACAATATAAAGGATCTGGACGGGATCTTAAAACGCACCAGGACTCCCGAGTATTTCTTGCTTCGGGTGTGGGATAGATGAGTGCACAGTGAGGTGGATTAGGAACTGGCTGGATGGCAGAGCTCAGAGGGTGGTGATCAGCAGTGCAGAGTCTAGTTGGAGAGCTGTAGCTAGCGGGGTCCCCCAGGGGTCAGTCCTTAGTCCAGTCCTGTTCAGTTTATTCATCAATGCCCTGGAGGAAGGCACAGAGGGCTCCCTCAGCAAGTTTGCTGATGACAGGAAACGGGGAGGTTTAGCCGATACCCCAGAGGGCTGTGCTGCCATCCAGAGGGACCTGGACAGACTGGACAAGCGGGTGCTTTCATTGCAGCGGAGCACGGAATTAAAGGCGACTTTCAAAGCGGCAGCTGCCACTTTCACCCATCTTCTGCATCCATATGTTTATACGCGTCTTTGTATAGCACACCAGCAAAAGTTGGAGACGCCGCACGCCACAGCGAGCGAAGGGAATCCAAACAAGCAGAGCCTTTTCAGCCCTTGCTCCAAGCACGAGCAATTGGAAAATGCACACACGTACAGTTTGAGTGTGTTGCTAACTACGGCGAGGAAAAGTGCGCTCGCTGCCCGCACACTTGGGCAGCTTCTGCTCGTAGCAAGTACGTCTCTCAGGTCGCCACTTCCACGTGCAGACAGACCCCGGGCCTCTTCTGTAGCACACATTTCTTTTGACATTTTCTACTTAGCAGAATCTTCCCCGGCCTCCCTTCCTTTGCACGTAGAAAGATGGACTACGAAATGGGTTGCTAAAATAATCCTCGTGGTTGCGTTAGATCATAACTTTCTTTTTTGGCATTGTCTCCAAGTGCTTAGTCAAGTTGTGAGTGTCCCTATCTTTAAAAAATGGCACCCGTTTTCACCTGTTAGAGGTCAGTAGGGCTCGATACTCAATCTTACATTTTTTAGTCCTCCTGTGCAAGGTTGCTCTGATGTGTTGCAAGTAATTTGTATAAAGAAAAATATTTTAATGTTGACATTAGCCACATCAGAAGGCAAATTTGCTGTAGTGACTCCATCAATTAAAAAAAATACTTGCCTACAGTAACATGACCTTGCAAACGACATCGATAGTTAATATGATCGTTAGTCATTAACAGTAGCATTATATTCAAAAATGTAAATTTGTTGCCAGAATCAACATATTCGCTACTTTGCACATTTTGTTCTTCGTTGTTTTCACATCTTTTGTAAAGTAGTTGATTATTTTTCATCTTTTACACAGTTATTTTTATTTGGCTTAGCTTAGCCAAATCTGGTCTGGAGGAAAATGGGATATTTTCTTCTTTAAGCAAACTTACTCGTAGAGCAACATAATGTAAAGTACGAAGGTTTGATGGAAGTGCTTTCTATACTGTACTCATTCAAACATACCAAAAATAGCGCCGGGAGGGGGGAAGAGTCAGGGGGAGGAATCTCTTATTCTGTAAGTTTAAGTAAGTAAGTGGATGATTTTTTTTCGTGTGACAGAGAATGAAAAGAATACATGTTGTTAATACATTTTTTGCTTTTTTCTTCTAGATTTGTTGGCATTAATGCATCTGACATAAACTACTCAGCCGGTCGATACGACCCGTCAGCCAAACCCCCGTTCGATATAGGTTTGGAAGGTGTTGGCGACGTGGTAGCTTTAGGGCTGAGCGCTAGCGCTAACTATTCGGTGGGCCAAGCCGTGGCCTACACAAAATTGGGTGCCTTTGCTGAGTACACAGTTGTGCCTGCCAAAGACGCAGTGCCCGTGCCGGCCGTGAAACCCGAGTTTCTCACTTTAATGGTAAGTGGTACCACCGCATACATCAGTCTGAAGGAGCTTGGAGGGCTCTCTGAAGGCAAGAAAGTCCTGGTGACAGCAGCAGCAGGAGGAACGGGCCAGTTTGCTGTGCAGCTTGCAAAGAAGGCCAAGTGCCACGTGATTGGAACCTGCTCCAGTGATGAAAAGGGTGCCTTTCTCAGATCCATTGGCTGTGACCATACGATCAACTATAAAACCGAAAATGTTGAATCTGTTCTTAGGAGATCCTACCCGAAAGGTGTGGATGTAGTGTACGAATCTGTTGGTGGAAAGATGTTTGACTTGGCAGTTAACTCCTTGGCTACCAAAGGGCGCATGATAGTTATTGGGTTTATCACTGGCTACCAAAACCCTTCTGGCCTGCAGCCTGTTAAAGCAGAATTGCTGCCAGCAAAACTGTTGAGGAAGTCTGCCAGCATCCGAGGTTTCTTCCTGAACCACTACTTTTCCGAATACAATATGGCTCTGAAGGACTTGCTCAAGATGTATGAGAAAGGGGAACTGGTTTGTGAGGTGGACCTTGGAGACGCCTCTCCAGAGGGCAGGTTCACTGGCTTGGAGTCTGTGTTCCGTGCTGTAGATTACATGTACATGGGAAAAAACATTGGAAAAATTGTAGTTGAATTACCTCACTCTGTCAACAGTAAGCTGTAAAAACAGAACAATGATATAAATCAGATGAGAGAAAATGGGCACTTTATACTAGAAACAATTTCTTAAACTTAGTAATGGATATTATATTAAAAAACAGCATTAAGGTGTTAATAAAAAGTTCAGTTTTTTTTTTCTCCAAAAGGGCTTAAATCAGTGGTGGCGGCATGAACTGAATGGGCCTGTGTTTGATTGTGTCATTTAGGCCAGCACGACACAACGATGTTGCTCTTGACACAAAAGTCTTGATGCAGAGGCCAATTTAGTCTGTCAGAGGGGTTTGATAAGACTTTATATCAGATCAGGAAAAAAATATTCTTTTCTTTTCAGCAGTTTTGATTTCTTGATTTAAAAATAAAATTGTTGGAGCAAGGAGAGTCATATTATGCATTCGTTCTATTAATCTCTTGAGGTTTCTGGGAAAAAATGCACTTTGGATTTTCTGCCACAAAATAATCATAATTCAGTTGCATCATGGATTTTAGTAAAATTTATTGACTAGTCACACAGCAAAAAAAAAAAAGAATCCTTCAACTCTAACGAAGCAGTTTTAAGATACACGAAGAAAAGCAATTTCACTTTTTAAATTGCATAGTTTATAACTGGAAATAGTTGTACAATTTTGTTTTAAACCTTTTACTACAAAGCGTGAGATGCTCTTGTTTTCTTGCCTTTTCATTTACTACCATTTCTGTTTACCGTCCCCTTCTAGTCAGTATTACAGGATTATTGGAGTGAGGGTTTGAGCCACGTTCACATGTATCCAGGTCCTGTATACTTACTGAACATTCAATAAAGTGAAGAAAGCTATCGAAATATTTGTGCATTTATTCATGCTGCCATCGTTCTTGCTGACTAGCTCCTTTGTAGGCGTGCTCCACGTTACAGAGCGCTCTCATTCTTCACCTGACTTCCCATAATGAAGCTGCTGGATGTTGCTTTTACAGAAGCTCTTCTGCAAAGAGCGACACTGTTTTAAATCTGCAGTCACAGAACCTCCCCTTACATACAATGTACCTCGGGGATAGTGGCTGCAGTCAAAAGGCTTTGTGAAGTTTTGAAAATTAATTCTCGTTTAACAGAAACTATTAACAATACATACATTGGGAATTCCAGCCACTGTGAATTTTTTCCAGATCAGTAATTTTCCAAATCAGTATTTTCCAGATACTTTAAACTATGAGTGCTCTATATCTTATTCCATAGCAAATGTTTAAGATCAGAGAAGATGATTCTGCTGTATCTTTTGAAATTATATATATATATATTTTTTTTAATGCAGTTTGAGAGAGGAAATTTTGCAGGATCACATACCCAATAATAAACTTAATGATAGACTGGTAATGCCTAGGGGTTGAAGGAAAAAATCCAGGGCAAACTTAATTTTTGGCCGTTATTCAGGACTGACTGTATATAGCAGAAATCATTAAAAGTAACATGTAACAAGAGCTTAAATTTTAGTCAGTAGTACAGGCAGTTGCGAAAATGATTTTAATTATTTTAGGGCATTCTCATTGCAATTTTCTCATGCATAGGTCACTGAATCCAGAATAATCATATTCAACAAAGTGTCTCTTCCATATTTTTTTTACTGGTTTTAGTCCATTTTGGAGGGACTTGGGGAGTTTTTAGCTTGAGTTTTTGTTCCTGCTTCTCTTTTATTCAGGCCAAGCCACATGGTTTTTTTTTTGTTTTGTTTTTTTTCTTTTTCATCCACTAAGGCCTGCTGCTAGAAATGTACTTCTTTCCTCTTCACTATGACCGAAGTTTGGTGGTGTTTGGGTGTTTTCAGTAATTCCAAGGGTAGTTCTGTTCTGGCAGTCCTGCTGAGTGCTAGAAAGCCACGATCTCGAGCAGCACACGGCATCGGAGCATCCAGAGTTCTGGCTGCTCAGTTCCTACACACGTGGTTCGTGTTCATGGTCAAAGACAAGGGAGTTCAACCAAAGCATCTGAAAAGAAAGAAAGTTGGGGACGTAGCAGGACACAAGGATAACAAGCACGATCAGATCTGAGATATGCACAGAAGGATTGCGCTGGGGATGGTTTTTCAAATGAAATTCTTCCTGTCAAAATCATCCAAGTGACTCAATTATCAGAGGTGTTGATTGCTGCCAATCCACTAAATTTGGGTATTTCCGAGGCAGCGAGTTATTTTTTTATCCTAAAATCTCTTCTGTGTAACAGGATGCAGTCTGAGCATACAGCATCCTGCATTCCCTTTAATGCATTCCTTGATAAACAACATTTAGTAATGCAACTGCCCCAGGCTCCCTCACTGAGCGAAATAAGGGGAGAGAGGAACTTCTGGAAGGTTCCCATTATATATATGTTCAAATATGACATTTTGTTGTTATTAATTTTGGCTTCAGGGTTATTATTCAGCACTTTAATGCTGATTTCAACATTAATAAAAAGTTTAAATATGTTACATGCAGAACTTGAACGTCCTGGCTACTCATTTTGTAGCCTTCTCAGTGTTTAGGTTGGGCCGTAGCCATTGGCTTTATCGTTTTAACAAAACTAAAGGGATCTCAGGTTATACCTGATCACTCTTCCATGAATGAACCCAGAATGAGCAAAGAATCTTTGTTTTTAAAGGTAGAAAATATTTCTTTTGGATTGCTGAAAGGGTGCATTATCTATAGGAAGGGAGGGAGGGAGACAGTATTTCTGAAGTACACAGATAAGGCCTTTCTACTTAGATTCATGATAATTTTAGGTATGTGAAAATAAAGGTTTCTTCTTTATTTAAAACTATATTCTGCAGAGTTATGGGGAAAAGGCTGTCTTTGAATAAGTAAGCCATGATGGATTTAAATAATGTTTAAATATTAGATGGATAGGAAAATGTATATGGCATGCGCACACTGAGAGGTTTAAATGATGATAGGACATTGAACATACAAGGAAAAGAAATACTGTAGAGTCACAGCAAGGGATTAATAACAATACACTTAATATGCTTGCAGAAAAGGTGTATTAAAAGCTGTGTGCACAGTGGGGACTTAAATGATTAAAAATAATAATACATTTTGCCTGGGAAGTACTAAGTATACTATATGTAGAGAGCAGGGATTTAAATAATAATACTATTAATAATAGCAGCTCATTGAGATGTGGTTGCTGGCACTACATCCTAATTTTACCTTTCTAAATGAATTTGCTACAGAGAAATCTAGCATTGTTTGCCGAGGCTAATAACAGAATTTCCCTTTTCCGACACACATATGTTCCCGTGGAAAAAACAACAAAGAAATAGATGAAGAGCTGCCTCTTCCCGCGTGGATCTGCCACACGTGTGCGTACGCGCGCGGGCCCACGCGAGCGCCCGCGGCCTGCAACCCTCAGCACATTTTACAGACGGGCTCCCTACCTAATTGCTGTGCCGGAATCTCCTAATACCTTTTTGAATGGTGAGATGTCTACCAAGCAGGGGTTTGCTCTGTGTGTGTTTGTGTGCGTGTGTTTGTGTGCTAGAATAAGTGGATAAGAGTAACTGCTGTGTCATGTAAATACAAATAATTACGGTGGTTCAAGGAAAAGTTTGCAGTAATGTTTGCAGATATTATATATGTTCCTCCTTCTGTCTGAGGAGTAAAGAAATTCCGCTGCTGAATAGCTGTTAGTATCTATTTTACAAGATTTACTCATTTTCAGGTACCTAATGTAGCTGCTAGCATGCATGCACAACAATACAATTTATATGGTAAATGGAACCAAATAATGGCTTCACTGAATGTTATGGCTGCACTGAAGGGAAATGTCACGGTAAATAGCTGCCAAATTATGGATCATGCCGAAGTGTCACAACTGCACTAAAGACAAATGGCACCAGAGGCTATTGCCACTGTGACGCTCCTGAGTTATGAAGAAGAGGAGCAGCCTGATGGGAGCCTCTTTGTGTCCTCATTATAGCAAGGGGTTACCGGTGCAGGGTACAAGGAAACCCAGGCCTACGTGGTACTTCGTTATTAATCTGCCCCTTCCAGCTCTAACAGCTGGAGCAAAGCACGGAATCTTTTCCATGCTTTATAAATACATATACACGCACAAACAAAGGAAAACCTGCAGGTTTTATGAATGTAAATGTGTACGGGAAATGACTGGTAATGGAAAAATGTTGTAATAAAATAATCTAATCAAAGAATATTATTAAATTTAACATCGTATGTGTCTGAAAGCTTTAGTTGCTTCTTATGCAGATAGATGTGTGAAATATAAGCAATAATGCACTTTCTCTCTTTGTAAAGACTTGAGTAGTAAGGACATTACCAACTAAATTGCTTCTTCTAAACTGAAGTGTGTCCCGGTTTCTTTCATTTTAATGGGAGGGTAATAAAGATGAAAGACTAACGTTTTAACTGATGGATCCCTTAAGCTACAGAATCAAAATTTATTATGTTTTGAGGGAATATGCTAAATCCTGAAATGTGCAAAGAAGCTGGGAAAGCCCAGGTAAAATAAAAGCAAACTAACCTTCCCCCCACCCCTTATGACATACTTTTATGAATGGAAAACTATTTACTGCTCTTATTTAAGTTGAGAAAACAGAATGGGGGAAAAAAAAAAAAAAAAGGAAGGAGAGGGGGAAGATATTTGAAGGGCAAAAAAAAAAAAAAAGAAAGGATTTGAATTTGAGAATGGAGGGCCATAGCTCAGCGAGTGGGCTGTTTTTCCCAGGATCACTTTTCAGACCCTGGCCGTGGTGCTCAGGGAAGGGAGTGCGACGCTGCGCACACCATTGTCCCGGCCGCAAACGCGCCATCCATAACGCGGCGCGATTGTCAGCCTCGTTCCGCAGAGGGGCCAGCGCCGAACAGTCCTGCCGGATAAATTACTTTTCTATTCTCCAGCAAGTGGCCTTCCTACTATGTGAGGCTTAAGGTCATTGGCAGGGCAGAGAGGGGGAAGCCTGTATATTAGTTAACTCTAATGCACTAATAGTGCTCATATAGAGGAACTATATCAATTAATTACAGCTAGGTTTAGTCTTCGGGAGGGAGAAGAACATTTGAAGAGTTACTGTGTTGATTTATACATATTTCTATATGTTTCGCCTTCTTGCTATTCCCCCACCCCCACCCCAAATATAAATTGATATCCTTATGGGTCACTTGCTCCTTTTTTAATATCCGCATTAAAGCTCTCAATATTTGTCACTGCAAAAATCCACACCTCAGAAATAAAAGACTCTACAAAAATGTTTAATGTGTAGCAATAACACACACTGCTTAGATTTTTTTGTACATGTAAACATTGTAGTTTAAAGGGGGGTAGGGAGAAAAACCTGTCAAAAACTATGTAGAACATCTTTGAGTGGCAATTAGCATATCCAGAATTTATTTTATGTACAATGCAGTGGCAAGTAGCTGCTTCTTATTAAATGAAAATCCTGTATTATGTACTTCAGGAACATTCCAACTAATGAGTATGTAATGTCCTTAGTATAACACAGAACTTCTTTTTGTGTTCACAACCACAAGATGCTGGAAACTTGACAAATGATATCATTTAAGACAGATGCCTGCCTTAGGGACCTGTTTTTTGGCTTCCTGTTTCTGGTTTTTATTTCAATAACATTTGTAATTGCCACAGGATCTGTACCTGTGTAGTATTTTAACCCCTTCGCATACACTCCATCGCATTAGTTCCTCCGGTAGGTAACCCCCTCTTTTTTTTTTTTTTTTCTTTCCTCCTTTCAACTGGTCTGTTATTGCTTGCTGTGTCTCAAAAGGACAGATATACACATAAATAAAAACTGAGCTTTTTTCAACCTGCTGAAATGGTAATATTGTAGAAAGTAAATGCATACAGCACTAGTTATATAGTGCAAAAGTACATGTAGTCCAGGCCCAAGGTTAAAAAAAAATAAACAGCCATCAGGTACAGCCTGCGGGTTCTCAGCGAGTTGGAACAAACTCTGCATGCACTGCATAGGTAAAGAATACATTGATCACATGGATTTGTTTTATGTTTTTCATATTATATTCTCCCCCACACACTTTAAACTGTCTTCCTTTAGATTAACAGGATGACTGATTTCTGCGGTCCTTGCGATTTGGTGCTAGTTACAAAGGCCACTTTGGTGGTGATAGTTGAACATGAGTTGAAGCCCTGTGCTTTGCCTCCAGAGGGGCCTGCCAAAAGTAAAACCCTTATCCCAGGACAAGAGCAGCTTTCAGCTCCTCGGGCACCCAGCATGGATCCTGGCAGACTCCAAAAAAACCTGCCGCAGTCTAAAGCAGCCCTGAGTTTTTTGGTAGGAGCTTGTTGTGTTCTTGCTCTCTCTCTGCTTTGGTCTTCTGTAGGGCTTGCAAAAAAAATGTTACATATGGACTATACTTGACAGGCGTATGTGGTTCTACACAGGGGAGCTTTCATGAGGAAACTGTCCTGACCCCTGCACAATGCCAGGGTAGCAAATGAAGGCTTGGGAGCAGAATGAGAGCACTTTTCTGTAGGTGAGCATTTTCTGTTTGCCAGCTGCACCTAGCTCTCCTGGAGCTACAATGCTTTCCAATATCTTTTTATTTTAAGCAAAAACTTTTATGTTCAAGCATTCTATCACAGCATATTTAGCATCATTGCAGCTTGGCTCTTAAATTAATCCCCTGAAGTGCAGAACAACCTTACCCTTCCTCCGACTGGAGCTGAGGACACCAAGAACATTGAGGAGCATCTTGGTTGGCTGCAGACAGCTCATCATACAACATCCTCTGCGGGCCTTCTGTGAGAGATGGGGAAGTGTTTGCTTTCCATATCAATATTGAGGTCGAAAGGACCACACCAGCCCCAGACCAAGTCATTTCTACTGGAAGAGGGTTCATTTTCAGAGGAAGTACACCGGCACATAGAGCTCATTATGCATTACTGGGATTTGCGCACAGGCTCCTTGCACGCCGTCTTAAAACCATACCCCTAAGGGGCTAATTCACAAAGGAAATAGAAGGAAAGGAAATTTGTCTATTTTCTGTAAGCAGTAAGACATGACATGCAGCACAGTTCTGGCTGATTATAGCATGCCTCAGGTGAGCCGTGAGGCACAAGGCCGGAAGCCAAGTATTTTTAACCACCCAAGAAACAGAATTCCACACAAAATGCATTATTTGGCATGTCTGATTGCTACAATTAAAAAAAAATCCAACTTTATTCCTGTTGGCATGACATTATTGGCATGACTGTTTCTGGCAGCCTATCTGAAAGTTTTATTTGCATCCAGAGTTTTGAAAGCCATTTCATAATGTTAAACAAGGATAACACTGAAAACGCCTGGCTTATTTGCCCCTTGACACCTATGTGTAATCCCTCATTGAAGCTCTAATAAATGTTCTCCTTGGGTTTGTATTACTTTCTAAATAACCCCTGCGTACAAGTAGCATAAAATACCTTTCCTTCATGCACAGGGTGTGGCAAGAATAGCCAGAAGGAAGTGGATAAAGTATGTTATTTTTCCTGTATTCTTAGTAATCTAGATGCAAAGTCAGTTATTGGATCATTTGACTTCTTACTGAGCTGGGAAACCTCAATCTGCTATCACAAGTGCCTACAAATAAAGGAGATTTTGAGTCAGTTTCCTCTCCAGGGAATGTAAATGAGCTACAAGAATAAAGCTGTTGAAATCAGTGTAAAAATGGTATCCAAGGAGAACCTGGCTCTTATTTTTCTGTACATTGTGCTCAGACTGCTGGAAAAAGCAGTTCTAACATAGGCCTGCCTAACCTCAAACCATAGTGAAATTTCCCAGGGCCTCCAGATAACTTGCAAAGTCTGGGGAAATTTGGTGTGTTCATAATTGTCTCCGTTGTAAGAGCTATGGTGGCAACAGCAGCAACTTTGCAAGTTCAAAGCTATTCGATGACAGACAATAGTAAAGTGAGTCCCGCTCAGAGAAACTGCTAAAAAGGCAACCCGTGACTTCTCAAGTATCACTGTTATCTAAGGGAGTTCAAGTGGGAGGGAGGGGTTATCTTCCATCCCATTTAAATATATTTATATGCATACACACACAGAGTTATATAGTTATTGTTCACTTGCTTCTAAAAGCCTACAGTAATTTCACCTTTCTTCAAGGACTAGGGGGAAAGGAGGAAAGAAAGAGAAAGTATTTCAGGCTTTTCTTTCTTTTTCCAGAGGAAGTTCAGTTATTTCCATTGAACCTGCCTAAACCTAACAAAGTGCATATGGTTTTATCTACAGGCTCTGCAACAAAAATTGAGTAGATTTATGACTAATACATAGAGTTTCCATTCTACTAGAGGAAAAAAAAACATTACTTTTGTTTTCATATACAATTTTATTATTATTATTATTATTCCTAGCAAAGGTGGGGGGGAGGACTGTTCACCCCTAGATGATTTCATTTGCAGTCTCCTTCACCCTATCTGTTAATGCCACAGTTTAATGCATTGAGGCTAGCTCTGTTGCATTACTTACTTTCTTATTCGTGAAAGCTGGCAGGTTCAGCTGTCAAGAAACGCATGTCATGAAGTAAAGAAGCAGCAGCCAAATATTCCCAAATTTTTGTGGTGTAAAATAGTTAGGCAATAATTCACACAGCATGAACCAGGATCCTATATAGTGATCTGATTGTTGCAGATAAAACATGATAGAGAGGAAAAAAAGCTGTACCTAGTAGGGGCAAAATAGGATACGTGCAGTGGTTTTGTGTTCGGGTGACTGGAGAAAAGCCAAGGTTCGTGCTTCACTTCAGCTGAGTTAAACAACAAGTGGCAACAGGCATGTTCTCTACATAGATCAGAGACAGCAAGTACAACAAACAGTCCTATATCTAACAGCAGTGTTTCACAGATATACGGCAATGAGAATTCCTATCAGGCCTTGCTCTCTAAATTCTTTTTTGCTGCCTTGTTAACATTGCATCACATTTTCAACTATTTATAGAAAAATGCAAGGTAGGACATGAACATAATGATTTATTTGCTTCCAAAAATATATTCAGCACAAAAATATATTCAGTATTCAGTATGTCATCATATACAAATGGCAGCAGCATCTCTTTAAGCTTCCAGTTAAAATAAAAATGTTGATAGTACCTTCGTGATGGCTCAAAGGGAATGAACAGTCATTTAGGCCTAGATTTCCTTGGACTTCTCAGCACAATCTTGCCATACTACAGTTGACACCCATAATCATCCAAACAATGGAAAATTTGCTCATCCTCAAAAGCTAACCATACTAAACTGGAGGGAATATTGAGAAGGGTACTTTTCCAATTGCGCAGCAAGTAGAAAGGTTGAACAGATCCCAGTTCTGACACTTGTGCATCAGGTGACAGACATGAGAGTCTGAGTGACTTTAAGGAAAGCACACAAGTGTATCTGCACTAAGAACCTGTCTTACTGGATGCAAGAATATAAAGTGCCAGGGCTATATGAACAAACTAGTCTTTTTGTTCAATGCTGTATAAAAAAAATACTCAGTTTCGTTCCCTACCATGTGGCTGCCCTGGTTCTGTGTCTGACATGGTGGTTTTGCACTGATGCCTACGAGATCTCAGTCCCTTGTATTTTTTGATGCTGACGCTGATCTTCAATCAGCACTGCCCTGGCCTTCAAGTGAAAAATATGCCAAAATGTCACAGGTTTCCAAATGAAATGCAAATACTGAACTTTCTGAAATTTACTGATAGTATCCTAGACCTTTAACTGCACCTGAGTCTTACCAATGAAGACACAACTAAAACAAAGGTTTAAAATTCCTAACAACAAAAGTGCAGTTCTTGGGTCTTGCAGAGAGATAGCCACGGTGGAAGCTACTCTGGAAGAGACTGTCTCATTTCTCTCCCGTGTCGTCCTCCTCATGTTCCCTATATTCTGCCAGGGCAGGGAGATTTAGCAAAGCCATGAATCTACGCTTATTCCCTGCCCTTTCATCAGTTGGACCTCGGTAGATGTACACAATCTGGAGCAGGCTTTGCTCAAGGCAAACAAAGTAAAGCAGAAAGAGAGTGACATTTCAGTCTTTCGTTGCAGAGTCATGCAGGTCATTCGCTAAAATTATAGACACTGGTTTCAGCAGTGTTAACAGCCAACTTTAGATTATTAACCATCCTTTGGATAGCAGTACATTTATAGTGCCGGCACGCAGAGGATTCCTCCAAATTACAGGGTGTCCTAACACAGCCGATCAAACCACATGGACCTCTAGATGCAGTAAGCAGTGTAATTAAGTCTGTTTTCTCGTTTGTAGTTTCCCAGCAGCACTCTAAATACACACTCGACAACTGGATGCTGCTCTCTGCATCAGGCTGCGAAAGGAGATTAGAGCGAAGGGTACCTTAACAATAGCTCATTAAGGAGACCTCAAACATTTTCTTTTATCACATGATTTATATTTTGGGTGATAATAAAACACTATTTCCAGGGCAAAGTGTGCTCAAGAAGCTTATTGGCCTGTAGGTGGTTTCATTTTATTAGATTTAGGAGAAAGAAGGCTACAGAAATTTCTTTTACCTGCTGCTTTGCTGAAAGACCTGTTCTCTTCACCCCTGCCCCTTCATCAGGCATACATTGTCAATACCACAGAGATCCAGCAAACTTCATTAGCCCTTTCAAATATTTCTGGGAAAGGCAGCAGCCATTTTTTCCCTAGGGCTCTAGAAACTCTTCTTCACTGCAGCAGTCAGAGATATCCCTGCTAGAATCCATTTTTTAATATAATGACCTTCTGCGAACAAGCAAGCAATGATGATGAGAACCTAAACATTCAAGTTTTTGTGAAAAGATCATAAAGCTGATTTCACACAACAGAGTCTGTATTAAAAAAAATAAAAAAAGAACATAATGATAATGGCCATGTTTGCTTGTCCTCATTTCTGATGTTTTATTCTATAGTTAGCTTAACACTGCATTCATTACAGCCTTTATTTATTCTCCTACAGAGCCATTCTTACTGTATAACTCGACTGAAGTACAGTTTTTACTTATGTACAGATCCAGGGATAAATTTTGGCCCCGACCACAGAATATTCACTCACTTTCAAAATGTAAGGAAAAGAATCAAAACTAATTAAACAGAAACTGTAAGTGTTAAGAATTCCTTGCTCATAATAGTGTGACTCCTGCTCTTTAACTTTAGTTATTTATTTATTTTTCTTCTCCTGTTGCTTGTCTGCTATAAATATAACACTAATGGCTATTAAAGCTAAAAAAGAAAAATATTGGAAGGGGAGGTGAACTATCAAACATTCCACAAGGCAAAATTTATCCTGAAAATCAGAAGCTATGCCATATAAGGAGTATATGGAGTGGATGCCAGCCCTGCTCCTTGTTGTGGATAGGGACTGTAATAGAGTTTATAGGCTTTGATGGAGCCCCATGTCTGTATGTAATGATTAAGAGATCAGTTAACAGCTAGGAAGAACTGCTCTTGATGATCTTTTAAGTCCTGAAATTAAATGAGAAAGGCTTGCTTAAGTAACTAACATAAGGAGCAACTATCTTAACTCTGTGAAAAGAGATCCAAAAAAAAAAAGGGAAGAAGAAAAGAAAAGGGTGAGGGAAAAAAATTGAATTTCAATGTAATAGATTTGACTATGATGCCATTTTCCAGCTTTCTGAATCAGAGATCCCCAAGATCATCTAGAAATACAATGTACTAGTTTATTCATCTTGTCAATGATATATACTCAGAGGGCTATTCCTCTAATTGATGGCTTCATCATTCAATTCAAGATGCGTGAGGACAGCTATTGTTATCTGACACTAACTATCCTATGTTCCTATTGTTCCACAGTTCCTTCATTGTCAATAGCATCCAAGATATCCTATCTAAATATTCAAGATAGCAAAAGGAAGCTGCATTACGTGTTAATGTAACACATTACATTAATAAACCTGCACATCTTCCCACTGAGGACCTTAAGCACTCAATTAAAACTGGAAAGAGCGTACACTAGTATAACTAAAATATTCAGTTAAATGAAGACTTTGCATTGGATTTTTAAAGTATTCCAGTTCGAGTGTTTGCCAGCCCGCACTCAGCTGAAATCAGGACAGTGATGCAAGTGTGAGAATGAGCTGTGCATGAAAGGGAAGGAGGCAGATGATTGTTTTATGGTGAAGCCATGGCAGAGGTTTGACAGGAAATGCTTCTCCCAACCCAGCTAAGCAGGGAAGAAGAACCCTATTATATGGATGAGTGGGGCCGGCAATGGCATCTTGTCATTCTGACTTGTATAAGTAAGCAAGCTTAATTGCTGCTTGTCTTTTCAAGATTACTTTCCACCAACAATCTCATTATCACACACATATGTTTGTTGCACATTTCCAAGTCCCTTCACACAGGCCTGAATGTGGTGAAGACAGCAACAATATTATGTTATTCAGTAAGATAGTTTTTATTTCCTGCTCTCTCTCTCTTTTTTTTTTTTTTTTTTTAGATTTTTATTTTTTAATCCAGATGGGTATGACCTGTCTTCTCCGTCTGCCACTGAAAGGGTGACCACAGGCAGCGGAATACACACCAAAGATTGGAAAGAATAAAACCAGAGGGAAAGCAAGCTGTCAAGAGAACAGTGTACTGAAGAGGAAAAATGTAAACATGACTTTTGTTTACCAAGATTAATATGTAAAGTTAACGTGCTTGTCATGGAATACATTAATATGTATGTTTCCCCATTATGTAGCTCTTCTGTTATATTACTTATTAGAAAGGGATATAATCACAATGATGGGGCAAGAATGTCACTTAAATATTAGGTGATGCCCATTCAACGTAATATAACCACTACCGTGTCATTTCTGATTTAGATATGGTGATATCAGTGTAATTGCCGCTGGGAAGAAATTATAATGGCTGTTAATGATAAACAAAATGACAAGAAAGGGGATCCTCCTTCACATATAATTCCAGGCAAAATTCAGCTACTGACTTCCTTAAGCAACTCAGTGCCATTCATTGGTGAAGAGGAAATAAGCAGGTTTTGTGTAGCTGCATGGCCGTGGAGACTGTGTTGTGGTTTCACAAGCAGCAGCACAAACACTACAGGTCTAAAGAGACTTCACCACGCTGTTTCCACTCAGGGAAGATGGAGCACTGAAGCATGCATGAAATGAGTCTTAACACAAAGTTAGGGTTATTCTAATGAGAAGCGCTAGAGCTAACAAACATGAAGACAAGAAAAAACATGATACCAGCAAATAAAAATACATACACCTAGGTATTTTGCATAGCCCTTGAAATATTCCAATTTTGTCTCTCTGAGGACATGCAGCTTAACCCACAGCTGAAAGACCTTCCTACATTTCTTTAATCTTGAAAAAGTGCCCAGGACAATCTGCAATGAAGCGTTGCTCACCAACTATGCATGGGCTGTTATTGAGAGAATCTTTCAACTAATTCATGTATTAAAATGCAGAAGACCACTGTGCTCCAGTATTAAGATCAAAGACCATGCTTTCCTAGACCATGAGGCCATTCATTTTTTTTCCCCTCTCCCTTCCTATAAAATATCACGTAATCACATTCTATATACTTCACAGTCCCACAAACAAGGCAAAATATGAATAACACAATAACACAAAATTTAAATCACTTCATAATCATTTCATAATCAGAGGCAGAGTTTTGAGTTAGTTAAAAAAATGAACCTTTAACTTAAGAATAAACCTGGCCATTCTGAGGTCAAATTGACACACTAGTTCAAATCTAGCTGATGCAAGCCCTTCTGTGGGCCATTTACCCTAGAGACAGATACCGTCGAAGGGGGCGAAGGCAGTAAAAGAGGAAAAGGTAGAGACATGAGTAGAACATGGCATTTTAACACAGAGAAGACCCCAGGAAAATATTTGAAACACTGGTCTACATTTTGAGGTATATAGGAATTGGTGGAGGTGCTTGGTGGTCTGTTTTACTACTGAGTACGTCAGAGGAATGCAGAAATGTGCCCTGCCTCAACTAATTGCTTTGGCTCCTTTACATGAGGATCTTTTGCTGATAGGTTGTTACAGGCACATTTAGGCAACAGGTTTTTATAGGATGCCTGGTGCTCTTTATAATGCAATTAGCTTCATTTAGTACATGCTTTTTCTTCTGCAGTGTTGTTGTTCTGCTGGAAAATAACAGCACTGAAATCGGCTCCCTTTCAGCAACTGAATTTTCCACTCTGTTTTCTAGCTCTGATTTCTCTCAGAAAGAAATCCTGATCAAAGAAACAGGTCTATTTAACATTTAGTAGCAGGTATTTTAGTTTATTTTAGTGTCTATTTTATGTTTGGCAAAGATAGAAGAGAATGTGGATTGAGATGGAACTTAACTACTGGCCAGCTTTGCAAAAAATGCTGGAAACACTTTCTTTCAAAAAAACAAGGCATCTTGATATGCCTCCAAGAGTTGCAAAGAAAAGCCTTCCTACAGATTCCCATGTTGAAAGTCCACTTGCACTAGAAGTGCACTTGGATAGTTAATAAACAGCTACCAACACAGGCACCTCCAAAACCCTGTTCATCTGCAGAGCACCAGAAAGGCACCCATGGTCTCCAAGTGCTTGCCTGCCTTTCTTACACCACCAATAAAGTTCTCCAGGCAACAAAAACTTCTCTGCAGTACACACACGTAACATCAGATACCATGCAGGTGTTATATTCCTGTTTTACCTTTAATCTGTGTTGGATCCTAGCTCTGCTCTAATAATTAATGCAAGATACTTAGCCAGCTCAGGAGATGGAGCACAATCTCTACTGCCACGTGACTACACTAACCACTAAACAGTCTGCTCAGGTTTGCAGAGTCTCCCTGACCTAGTAAATCTTTGTGAATGCTATGCAAAACACACCAACATCAGCCAGAGACCTTATGAGAGTCATACCCCAAAGCCAGTTTATTGGCATGTTGCAACAGCCCACGGAGGATCAGGCCAGGGATCAAGGACTACAGTAGCTTTCCCAAGAGGATCTGTAGGAGGAATTCCCAAGAGCAGGAGGCATTTAGTAGAGCTGGAATTCAACCAGAATTAACACCCAACTTGTGAAAATTCCCATCCTCAACAATCACAGCCAGTCAGGACCTTGCTAGGAAAACAGCAAGCAGGTGCCTTTAATGCCATGCTGGCTGCAGGAGCTCTCTGCTACCTTTCTCCCAAACTCCTGAGTCACCTCAACCCATTTCAGGGTTTTCTAACCACAGGATGTAGCACTGCATGATCGTGAAAGTACATTACAGAAGATTTTCAGCCCTACACCCTAATGCAATACTCAGAGGCCTTGAAAACTTTACGCTACTCTACTCTTTTTTGTATGCTATGTTAAGTTGAAAGCGGAGGACTATCTATGAACATGAGGAACTATGGGAATAAAAATGGATAGAAAAGTACTCTTTGTAGCTCACAATGAAATGTTTGGAGATAGAAAACAAACCCTTAATCTAACCCTTACATTGCCTTTGAAGAAGCAACAACATTTAATGAGCAATTATTATCTTACAATTGTGTTACATTCCTAATGGAAGCAGTTGCTCAGATTCCAAAATCTAGCCTGCTTCCTGGGTATGAAGAATTTTTTGCTTTCAAGTGTGTCATTGCATATATGTCAGCTGAGATGGGTCCGGAAGCTGGCATACAACACATGCTCACAGAAGGAGCCAACTAAATGAGATATAAAGTGGCATTATGGCTTCTGATTGAGGGCCTGATCCAGCCAAAACATGCCCAATGCATGCCTGCCTTTAAGCAGGCGCTTAGGTGCTGTGCCAAAGGAGACCAGGGAATTGCTTGCATTCTTTGAGACGGGCACGTGGGGCTTAAGTGCTTTGTGGAACCCAAGCCCAAACTAATAGCATTGTATTTCTTGTTCCCTGAGAACAAAAGCGAACCAGTTTGGGATCACTATGACCTAGATACTATCAGAGGTTAGCAAAAATGCCTGGTCAGACCTGACAGGACCATAGCAGCTGCATCAAGCAATGGGGGGCAGGGAGGATCCGCGGGGGAGGAGGGCACCGGAGTTGGAAATGGAGAGACAGAGGAGCGGGCAGAAAAGATGGGAACAGCGTGTACAGAATACGTATGAAAGCGGGCGGCCGCTGCAGCTGAAACGCAGGTCTCGGCATTTGCATATCCACAGATCACCGGACATCTTTCCAGCAGCCTTTCAGCAGCAACCTTATGGCACTGCGACTCCCATGCGCTCGGCACTCCTTAGGCTCCATTTCCATAAATTACAGTACAAAAGGATAATAGCCGGTTAGCGGTCCCCGCATTGTGCGACATACAAAGCACCACCAGCCCGAGTGTTTTCCTTGCCATCCCGTACCCCTTCTGTGGACCAGGTGTAGCCCCACTAGCAAAACACAGCCGTGTACCAGCCGCTCCTGACCTGATTGCAAAGCTAACTAAAGCTAATTTATCATGGCAGGCTAATCAGAATGACAAGGTTGGGTAGGTGACATTCTCCAAAATCTCCAATTTGTTTTTTTTTTTTAATCCCCTTAGCAATTTATTTTCTGAATAGCAAAGTTTTCCCCAAGAATGTTCCAAAATATAGTCAAGGTTAACCATGCTGTGAGCTTATTCAATATTTATGATTCTTTTTTATTTGTACTAGGACTTTTTGGGGACTCCAAATAGTCCATTAATCAAACAGAGTGACACAATAGGCCATTTGACAATTTGTACAGGGGCTGCATATTTTTTTTCTGTTCAAGAATAAAGAACCAACTTAACTTCATCAACAGTTCCTGATTAATTGTTACAAAGTGTCATCCATAAATTTCCCTTCGATCTAATAATCCTTTCAGAAGACTTAACAATATCCCCAGTGATTTGGGTTTTATTGAGGGCTGAGTTCCTGGAGAAGCAGTGACACAAATAGCTCAAGTGAACTGAGACACCTCCGCGGACAGTCTTCACAGAGTTGACAGTTCTGAAATACAATTATCAGTGTGATCTGCTTAAGAATTCATCATCAGCTCCTGCCTTCTGAAGACTTAAAAAAATACTGAGGCATACAAAGAAAAAGAGGTGATAAGAAGGCATCATTTTCCTCCAGCCTCATAACTGTAAATTGAAGAAAATTATTTTCTTTGCCTGCAGCTCATTGGCATATAGGCAGCATTATATTATAATTTCATAAGCATAAATCCTTTGAATAAATTTCAGAAGAATAACTGAATTAGAAATGCAAGTAAAGTATCTAAAAAACTTAACTGTACTAGGCAGGAAAAACTGGATGCAAGTAAAACTGGCATAGGGAGATTTACTGTCTGCCTGTTCATCCTCTGTCTGTGAAGGGAATACTCCCCCACTCCTCCCACTAACCTGATCCAGCAGAGGTAAATTTTAAGGAGGAAAAAAAAATGTTAATTTCAACCGTCATTTCCATACGCAGCAGGAAAATGTAAAATCCACCCCACCTTGCTGCCTTCTTTTGCAGCATTTCAGCTGTATTTCATCATTAATTAATCCTGGAGATACAACAGGCTTGGGGTTTGTTGTAATTATTGTTATTTGTTTATTTATTAGTAGTAAGCATATGGGAGATCAAAAACATTCCTCCCAACTGTTCCCTAGCAACAAGTCAGTCAGTTGTTCACACACAAGTTGCCAAACATTCCCACAAAGTCAGTTCCCTCGGTGGGGTTGCTTTCCAGGTCTCATGGCCTGCTATGGGCGCTCAAGCTCTTTCATGCCCACCCAGGTAACAGCCAGTGAACAACGTGCACGTCTGTTAGGTAGGAAAAATAATTCCTTTTTTTTTTTTTTTTCAAGAAACCCTCAGGAAAGGATTTTGTAGTTGCATATAAGACTATTGCAATGCAGGAGATCAAAGTTAAGCTCTGATACTGATTTTCTGTCAAATTTGGGCAAGTCACTCACTCCTTAGACACCTGGTTGCCTTTGGGAATTTGGACCATTGTCACTCTGTGACTCACTTACTTGTCTTTAAAATGGGCATGTTAATAGCATATTTTCCACTACTTTTTCTGCTTTAGCTATTACTATTTAGATCTTACTGCTATGGCACACTATTAATGGCTCTTCATTTGCTAAGGCCATCACTGAACTTGATGCAAAACTCCCGATGATTTCAACTGGAGGAGGTTCATTATGAACCCAAGCAGAAAGAACATTATTAATTGCCATCCAGTTTGTCTGAATTACTGTGAAACCTACAGAAGCACACAGTTACAGCTATGTGTATATATGCACTGTGATTGATCTATTAGTTATTCATAAAGGCAGTGCAGCTCCAGGAGTAGCCTGCTGGGACTCTACAGCCGGAGCAAGTGGCTCTCTGCTTCATTCTGCTTGTGTCTAGGATGTGTCTCATGAGATCATCTTCACAGTTGCCAAATATTTCCCACAGAATATACTGGACTGCAGCACGTTGTTCATAAAAGAGACACAACGGTTCCTCTAGTTCTTCCAGCTTCCAGGGGACTAGAGCCAAAATAATCATGGCAACATGAACATCTTACTGATGTATCAAACCATTTATAGCCATCACAAGTCAGAGTGCCTGTATCTGATCTTCGACATGCTGTTTCAGTATTTACTGGTTACACCACACCTTGAATTTACAATAGTAAACTATAGTTTCAAAGCACAAAAGTCGCACATGTGTGGCACAACATGGGCTGCTCGGCAAGCATCAGCCTGAAACACCACAAAGGAAAATTCAAGAAGTAACTCAGTACTATTCTGTACTATCGTTCATCAGTGAACTTAGATAAATGTATTTACACAAATGATGTAAGTTTATATGGAACTTATAGCATGAATGAAATGGCTTTTGTTTACTTTTAGACTAGACAGTAGGAAAATTAGGCTAGGAGGGATCTCAGGAGGTCATCTAGCCCATCTTGCTAATCTCTGCTGGCTTCTCCGTACACTAAATTAGTCACCAAAATGGAAAGTACAGATCCTTGCTCCCAATATTGCAAAAAGAAAGGGGGTGGGGAGTGGGGGATCAGCTTCCCAAAATAAACTGTTTAAGCCCACTGGATACCTTCCAAAGACTCAAAACCCATTTGGACCAAAATAAAGTCGCCCTGTAACAGCTATCGACCGATAGCTGTAGAAAGTTTTCCTCCCTAATGGCTGTTTCAGTGAAGGCTACTTCATGTCAAGCTCCAGGCGGGATTCCTCAGAGACTTTAGCAGATGACTTACTAAAATAAAAATTACAAAATTAGTCTCTTTCCTTGGTTCTTGGACTCTTCTCTAAGTCAAGAATAACTGAGTCACTTTCATCTTAAACTATTAAAAATTTACATTTTGCCAGAGATATTCTGCCTGGAATATTTTATCCTGATAAATCAAGTATTTGGAAAGCTCTGAGGAACTGGAGACAGAGGATTAGGATGGAAATTCTTGACTATACACAACATACTTAGCTGCCACTATTGCAGCTGCTTCTGTGGTGGGTTTGATCTTGTGCTCAGTGAACATAACCTATCCTTTTCCATTGATTTCAGTAAGGCTCAGAGGAAAGAGACTCTGATGCCTTTAGCTTGGTTGGTTTCATGTGTGTGGTGATCAGGACCCTGTAAACAAAAGTCATCGATTTCTGAATACCACCAAATAACTAAGCTTAAATCCAACCTTCCCCTGCAAAGATCAAGGTGGCTGATGGGGATGGCCTGCCCACCAAAACAAAAAGATGGAAGAAGTTTCCTGGGCCTGGTTTTAATGTGGATGCATGGAGGAAATGGGGAGGGTCCTCGCAGCGGGTGAGCTGTGCATGGGTGTGCGAGACGTGGCGGTGGCCTGTCCTTGCAGCGCTGGCGGCTCTGCAAAGAGGTGGAGGTTTTTCAAGTGGGTTGCAGGAGGGAGATACTTGTCTTGCTGGGAGTCGCGTTCTTTTTTTTTTTTCCTGGGGAAAAAAACGTAGTCACTTTTTTTTCATCAATTTAATTAGATACAATTTGTCTCCGCTTTTCTCCGCAGCATTTGTTTACTCTCTCATCAGGCCCGACACAGGCCAATTAGTGCGGGGTAATTGTTTAACGGCGGCAGCGCTGGGCGGGAGCGCGCGCCGGCGGCCCGGGACGCGGCACCGGGATCACCCTCCGGAGCTGGCCCCTCGCGTGCCCAAAGTGCCTCCCGAGGTGCCCCCCGAGAGCAAAACCTGCTGCAACCATCGAAACCCGAGGACTTCACTGCTGTCATGTACATGTGCAGGCTCTGCGTTCAGTACCTGTGCCAAGAGCGCAACGTGAGGGCCTGTGAGCAGGTTTATTTCATTCTTTCCTCCCAGGTATCCCCAACGGTAGGGGGAACTGGACGCAAAAAAACCCAGTAACAACAACAAAAAAAAAACTTGCTTGTTTTTCTGATGATAAACAGAAGAG
>NW_010587964.1:53830-98028 GCF_000705375.1 Tinamus guttatus
GTTGGTAGACTGGAATAGTGGGGAGCCAAAGGCTGAGAGAGGCTCCCAGGGAGGGTGGTAAATGGAAGGAAAGGCAATACGGGAGAGGTGTATGACAAAATGTTTAAAGTTGCTTCAGCTCTGTCAGTCAGCCTAGATTTTGCAAATGCACTGGCTTGTGCTGCTCCATGCAAGCAGTTTTGTGTGAGCCTGGAAATGCTGTTGACTTTTTTTTTTCTTTACTGTGGGAAGTGGGGGAGAGAAAAAAGACGACCACTCGTGGCCATCCCAAATATACATCAGCCTCGTCTGCCAGAGCTATCTATCTGAGCTACAGGAGAAACAGGGGTGTTTTAAAATGAAAATATAATCAAGGAGAGGAAGAAAATGCCTTCCTTTTTTTTCTCTCTCTTTTCCTTCTCTTTCTTTCATTCTTCTTTTAAATCAGACCAATGTTGTGATTAACTTGCATTCTGCAGCACAGTTGATGTGACAGTCAACCAAATTAATCCCATTATGCAAAATCCAGTTCACAAGTGGTTTTTCTTTTTTCTTTTTTTTTTTTGCAAAATTATGTCAATTTCCCCATAAATTGGAGAGACCATGTCAGTTTTCTGTATTGCACATAGACACTACACAGTGCTGTATGTCTATATTCCTTTAATGCAGAAACATACAAATTTTAGCTCAGTGGCACAAATTAAGATTCATAACTTTAAGGCTGATGTTTCTGTTTACATGAAGCTTATAGGAGAATTTCCATTCGTTTTGGCATTCATTTTCCTTCTCACATTTCACTACATACCAGCTATTAAAAGAAAAGGATTAAGAGCTTTAAAAAATAACTAACCAGCCACCTGAAGTTAAATAATAATAATAATAATAATGGAAGCCTGATTTTCTCTCCCACACCTTTCTCGTTTTCCTCCTGGCTTTTTAAGGGAATCCGCTGCCTGTGGTAAACAAGCCTCCCATAGGCTCCCCGTCGTGCGCGTGGTGTCAGGCGGCTGGAGCGGGAGACGTTTCCACAACTGCTCCCCTTTTAGCCGAGCGCGGCCGTGCAGTAGGCGGCCAAGCCTGCCTGGCGTTCGCCGCGATCTGTGAATTCCCTGCATCCAACCAACTTGTCAAATTAAGCCCCTTCCCGCGCTGCGCCGCGGAGCAGACGCGCCGCGGAAGCAGCTCGCGCTCCCGCCCTTTGTCACCAGCGCGCCGAGCTCCCAACATCTGCTCGCTGGGCTCCGCAGCTGCACCTTGCTCCTTCCTAACGCGGGGAACCTCCGCCTCCGAGCGCGGGAGCTGCGCACCCCGCTTCAAAGAGAAACGGGGGGAAAAAAGAAACGTCGGGCGGGGAGCGGAAGAGAAATTGAGGCTCTAATGTCTGAATTACCCACCGATTGGGGAATAAATATTTTTTTAAATGGGGATTTTCTTGGATGGTACTTTCTTATCCCAGTAATGCTTTCTTGTACGGTGAATTGTTGACTTTTTTTCCATGCTTTAGATTTATTAGACATGTGTCAAGTTGTCAGCCTCCTACCGCTTGCATTTGTGTCCACCTTGCAAACAGCAGGGAAAAATATTTTTTCCCTTCTCTCTCTCTCTTTCTCTCTCTCTCGTGAATGTTCACTTCTTGGCAGCTCTGAAACAAATTTTGAACAGTTGCTGTTCCTATTGATAGCAGTAGTTTGATGTTAAAAAAGGGGGTTTTATTTTCCCCCAAGTTTCTGACATATACTGTCATATCATCTCACATCCTATCCTGATGCATCAAAACTAAACCAAACCAAAACAAAAAAAAATGCAGAGAGAGGGGGAGGGCATAAACCAGCATGTTCACACAGCTCCTGAGCCACTGAAGAACACCCGCCCATCTGTTCACCATTTCAGTCCCTTTGTTCTATCTTTATTATATGTATTCTTCAATAAAATGAATTCCTGCTACTTTGACGACATTTCAACACATGCCTCTTAGTCTGCGTTTGAACTGTCTGCAAGGATCTCCTCTCCTCCTTTCTCTGCATTGCCACCAGCGACCGAAACGTGGAGGTACCTGCCAGGCAAGAGAGGAGGATGAAGCCTCTCAGACAGCAAATGGCTCCCCACGGTCGAAAGGCAGAACTGGAGTCACAGGGAAATTGCTCCTCATGGGGAATCCTGCAGACATGGGCCCACATTGTGAAAATAATATGCTGGTGTGTTACGTGCCTGTTGTTATTTGGTTTTCTTTGATACTTGGGTGCCTCTGTAAGGGGCTGGGCTCTCTGCACAGACCTTCAGCTATTTCTTTCAGCCTGGAGAATGAATGACTTGATTTGAGATTTTTGCCCGTTATAAAGACCAGATAATGAAGTGAACTCTCACATGCCAAAATGCATGTGACTCCTTATCTGACCTTCAGATAAGCAAATTTTACCCGAATCTCTCTCCATTTTTTAGTACTTCCTGTATTTTCAAACTCTTCTCCTTCCTTTCCAGCCATTACCTTCACAAATATTAAGGTGTCCTGCTGGAAGAATAGGCCCGCAATCTCAGTCCCCCCTGGCTATCTCCTTACCTTTGCCTCTTGTGCGACTGTATTTCTATAAACAGATTGTCTTGCAACAGAGAGGATCAGGGATGGCATGGAAATGTCATTTCACAAATTACTGCCTTCCAGGTACATCCACTTGAGGAGTAACACGAACTAGGTGAAATGGGGTGTTCTGATACACTTGCCTTTCGTTCATATAGCAACAGCGAGATAATTCAACCTCAGGATTTAAACACCAGACAAACCAGGCCTCAGTGGATTAGCTACAGAAGCTATTTGAGAGGGGCAAACACTAAAAGAAAATACCCCGATCTGCTCGGTCAGTTTAGTATTCCTGGGGAAAAAAAAGCACTTAAATCAAGGACATCTCTGCACCACAAGCCTCAAGGATCTATGGACCTCTGCCCAATGTCCAGGACTGGCCACCTTTGATGCCTTCCCAGTGGCACCTTATCCGAGCAGGCTCCTGGCACCCTTACAACCCAGGCAAGCAAGTGTAATAGTGAATGACTAAGCCAGCCGTGATCCCATGCAGACTTTCCTGCCTAGGAGCAAGCGACCACATAGGGGACATTTGCACTGTGTGTGTCCCCAGAGTGATGCAAACCGAAGAGCAAATGGAAATTACTCTGATTCCAACCCTCTTCCACACTTGGCATTTTATTACACTGTAGATACACAGCTTTGGAGGTAAGGGTGGCACTTTCCTTCCATCCAGCAGCACTTTGCACCCTCTGCATAATGTGTTACAGCGGTGGCAGCTGTCTGGGGGTAGAGAGGACATGCCCATTTGTTTAGCTACAATTAACATTCATCTGCTGTAATGATTCATCGGGTGATAAAGCAATGATGAAATGTAACTTTCAGGCTCATCGGAATACATCACCTTCTATGCGGCAAGTCAGATATTCCTGCCACAGGAGAATCAGCGAGTGGTGGAGTTCTCCTTCCCCAGGGGCACATTCCTTCCTTTCCCAAATGCAAAAGCCTGGAAGTGCCATTGCTGCGCTGACAGAAGGATTCACGCAGCATCTCTGTTTTCACTGCAGTTGAATTCACTCCTGCTGTAGGTTCAGCCTGTGTGGAATATTATGAACATCTCCACATGTACATTACACCCCAACTCATTGGCTGCTATTTGCTCTGGAGACTAAACATTCGATCTGCCAGCAATCACATTATCGTGCCAGCCAAAATGCAAACCTGAACCATATGGGCAGAAGAGGGACCCATTGCTTCCACACTGCTGTCTCTATTCTTATCCCTCCAGTTCCCCGATGTTGAAACACACCATCTATTTCCACATGATATTATGAGGTGGAGTAAGAAAGGAGCTATTTGAGAAAACTACTCTGTTTATTAAAAAATAAAAATTCTCTATGAAAAATGTTTACCCACTATTTACCCATGAAACATAAGGTTTCATACGCAGGCACAAAAAATGCAATAAAATAAATACAAGACATTTAGAAATCTGTGCTGCAGATTTTGCCAGAAATGGAGCAACAGAAGCTCACCCTGCCTGAGGGAATGACTGACTGGCTGAGGATACATCCCATCAGAGCATGCTGAGTTTAGGGCAAGCAACAGGATAGACAAAGGAAAAGGTAAAGAATCCATTGGAGAGGTGAAAAATACAGTTTTATTAAGCTTTGAGCTCATATCACTTAAAATTAAATTTGCAGTCCGTCTTTCAAAGTCAGGCTCTATAACTCTTGGTGCACTTTTGCACCCACTGCTTGAAATTCAGTTGAGCAGAAAGGTAGCACAAAGCCAACCCTCTATTTATGTCACGTTCTGTTTATCTTCCTGGGCAGCATTCGTAGTAGTGTGTGCAGCACACGGCAGCGCGCTGCAGCACAGGGCATGCTGCCTCCCAGGGAACTGCTAGGGGAAGTGAAGGGGGATCTGCTGCTGCATGAGGCAGGCACCTAGTGCCAAAGCACATGCAGAAGGCCAAGGTATTAAATGCCCTCTTCTCCTTGGCCATTGTAAGACTGACCTTCAGGAATCTTAGACACTTCGGACCAGTGGGAAAGTCCAGAGCACTGAAGAATTACCTGTGGGAGAGAAGGATCAGGTTAGGGAACTCTTAAGCAGGCTGGTCCATAGGCTCTGATCAGATGCATCCATAAGTGCTGAAGGAGCTGGCCGATGTCACTGCAAGGCCACTCTTCATTATCCTTGCAAGGTCATGCTGACTGGGAGAGATTTCAGAAGCCAGGGAGAAAGCAAATGTCACTGCTGCCTTCAAGAAGGAGGATCCAGGGAACTACAGGCTGGTCAGCCTCACCTGGATCCCTGGGAAGGTGATAGGGCAGTTCATCCTAGAAACCAACCACTTCCAAACATACGAAGGACAAAAAGGTGACTGGGATCAGTAATCATGGATTTATCAAGACAAAATTATGACTCACCTGATAACCTTCTACTGTGAGATGACTGGCTTTGCGGAAACATAAAGAGAGAGCGGGGAGCGCTCTCTCAGCAAGTGTGTGGGCTACACACCGGGTGGTGCGGCTGATAAACCAGAGGGTTGTGCTGCCATTCAGAGGAACCTCAACAGGCTGGAGAAATGGGCCAACAGGGACTGCACTGAGTTCAACAAAAGGAAAAGCCATGCCCTACACCAGGGGAGGATCTTAGGGAACAACTAGCTGACCATGAGCCAGCAGTGTGCCCTTGCAGCAAAGGTCATCAACCTCCTAGGCCGCATCAGGCAGAGCACAGCTAGCAGGCCGAGGAAGGTGATCCTTCACCTCTACACTGGTGAAACCACACCTGGAGCGCTGGGTCCAGCTCTGCGCTCTGCCGTACAGGAGAGACTGGAGCAAGTCCGGTGAAGGGCCGTGAAAGTGGACATTGCACTAGGGAATGGAGAAGAGAGGTGGAGAGAAAGAAGGGTGGAAAGAGTTGGAACTGTTCAGCCTGGAGGGGAGCAGGCTTAGGTGAATCTTATCAATATATAAGTAGAAATGTATAAATACAAGTGTATAAATATCTGTAGCCAGGTGTAGCCAGAATCTTCTCAGTGCTTCCCTGTGACAGGTCAAGAAGCAGCAAGCACAAAAAATTCCACTTGAACACAAGAAAAACTTTTTTACCTTTTTTTTTTTTTTTTTTTCTCCTGTGGAAGTGGTCAAACACTGGAGAAGGTTGCCCAGAGAGGTTGTGGAGTCCTCCTCCTTGAAGATATTCACAACTCAGCTGGACACGGCCCTGAACAACCCGCTGTGGCTAATCCTGCTCTGAGCAGGAGGATTGTACTAGATCCCCAGAGGTCCCTTCCATCCACAGCAGTTCTGTGAGACTGTAACTTGCATATCACTCCACTTTTCAGGAGCACAAAAAATATGAATCTGCATCAGATATGGGATTGATCCAGGCCACGTCTGGACAGGGGGTTTTAGCAGATTCTCTGATGGGAGGAGCTAAGGATCTTCAAATCCTGTATCCTGAGCAGAAGTTAGGCTTTAAAACCCTTAGAAGAGACGGGCCTTGGAGTGTGATTTTTACCAAAGTTTGAGACTTTGCATGAACTTCCTTGAGCTTTGGAGCAGGAAGGCTCTTACTGATCATTTCCTCTATTAAAAAAAAAAAATCTAGAAAAGAACTGCAATCTTTCTGTTTAAAATAGGTAAAAATTAATGCCAATCAGGTAATACAGATGTATGCACCCACACAGAGACAAGTTCTTTCTCTGAGCACAGAGCTTAAATTACTTGTAGCACTATTTGAAAAACAAGTGAGACATATCTCAGACTCAGGAGATATGCTTGAAACCAGCAAAAATTGATTTTTTTTTCATATTCACTGCCAGATATTGCGCAGTTACATGGCTATATGCAGATAGAAGACAATGTGCATCTTATCATGTTGGTGATAGATTCCACACCAGTTTTAAAGGAATAAATCATTAATTTAAATCATGGATTTTCTGTTCACAACACAAGCCTTTAAAAATATTTCACTCCCAGCTCAGCCGAAAGCAAAAAAAAAAAAAAGGCCTATTAATGCAGAGGCCAATCTGATAAATGTTTCTATGTGCATTTACACATGGTTTTAGTCTGTTTAATTTTGTTTGCTTGTTTTTTATTTAAATCAGTGGTACTGTTGTCCATGGCACACTGTAGACAAATGCAGAAGATTTTAAGAGAAATTAAAAGACAAACAACATTTCTCCCTCTTTTCTCTACATGTAATGACATATTTTGAAGCTCTGGTGAGCAGGAAATGGGATTCCAGCTGGTGCCAGCTGCCACTGAGGTTCTGTACAGTAATGCTGTTCAGCACCTGCAGAGCCTTAATCCTGATACAGGAGACCCCCAAATTATAATTATGATAATAACAATAATTAATTGTCTCCTTACTGTGGACCCCAAATTCTCTTGAATTTTCCTGTTTACAGGGTCTATCACTCCCTGACTGGGGAACTTTCTGAGACAAGGATATCCCAAAATATCCACATCCTAGCCCAATGGAACCTTGACCTAAGTCCAGACCTTAAAAATTGTGTGGGTAGTAATAACATAGCAAACAAGAAGATTGGGACAATGTTATTAGGCCCTAAATAAATCCAAGGTTGAGGGGTTTCCAAGGTGAACTGGTGATCTGCATTTACAAAAGGGTGAATGTTTAGAGAACAATCTTTAGAGCATCAAAATAGGTTCCTGTGACTTTGAATCCAAATCAGACTGAAAACCTAAGGACAGGTTCAGGGAAAGACTTGATGAAATTTCATTCCTCACCAAAAAAAAAAAAAGGAAGCGCTCATGTCTGAGGTCCGTGGTTTGGACCTTCTTTATTATTTTAATTAAAACTAATCTGTTTGCTTCCTCCTACATGCTTATTTCATTGCCAGGATCTGACTGGGAACATTAGACTAAGTGAATCAGACTGCTTGGTGATTATCCAGCTGGAATATTGTATTTCCCTCTTGTTGCCATTTCTGCAATTTAGGGTCTTAAGATGAGGCATGTAGTCCCTCTTAGATTCTACAGAAAGGACATTCTGGGAATTTTGGCACTTGGAGGTAGAGGCAAGAAAGTAGAAGATGGTACTCATAAAAAATTCTGTCTCTTCAGAAGCAGTGCAAAAGAGTGAATAAAGTGAGTAATCACTGCTCTAGTTAAGCAGGTTTTTAACATTTGATTGATGTTTAGATTCACAGAGCTGCAAAAGACAAATAAACATATCAATTCCCTGATTCAGGATACGATGCCTATGGGCATCATATCAAGCAGTAATGATTAAGTTAATTTTGTAAATATAATCAAGCAATCCACCTTTGTCTATTATTAATAATTGTATTATTCATTAGCTTTTAACCTTTTGCAGTTATAAAATATTGCCCTGTTTTTTAGAAAATATTAACTAGAACAAGGGTTAAGAGAAAAGAAAGCAAAGGGCCATTTGTGATAAAAGGCCCTGAAGACTTTCTCCAGATGAATTCTAGCAATTAATCAAAATTGTGATTGTTTACAGTTTAGGTAGAATTATTTTTGAAAAATGAAAAAACACCTTGTGATCAAAGTTAACTCAGGAAAAAAAAAATCCCAGATTTTGCTCTGTTTTGATGCAGTTGCTTACAGGAAAGGAGATGAACATTTGCTTCCAGGTAAAGTAAATAGTGTTCTGAGAACTCTTTTCTGTGAATGACATATCCCTACATTGCTTTCCAAAATAAGATTAAACATTGTTTAAGCAACTACCCCAGACAGTTACTTCATTCCTTAGACTCTTGTAGAAAAAAAAAAGGCAAGAACAAAAAGGTTTATGAACACAGTCAAAATAAATAAATTTATTATTTGGATATTTAATTAATATTCAGTGAATTTGAATTAATTAGCATTCCTTTTGAGGAAGGAGGGACAGTGTTTTTTAGCCTTACCGATTGAAGGCCTTTATTCTATAGAGATAACATGCTCTTGCTCAGAAATCCTTCGAATTCACCACCTGAGAAAATTTTCCTTCGATTGCCTTGAAGTCTCTGGAACCTGGTAAAAAATATCCATTCATGTGCATTTGTGACACTTGAGAGACATCTGCACAGAGTCTCAAACAGCTGGAGAAGGCAGACCCCAGAGGAGCACGTAGGTGGAAGTCTCTATAAAAAGAATGTTATTGCCTCTGTATATATGTGGGAGATGAATTTACACAGACTTTGTATCAACTTAATTATCTGGATTCTTTCTTTATCTATCAGTAGATTCAAACGGAAGTATTGCCTGGTTTGAAACAGGAGACTCAGTAAATACATCCTTCAAAATTTTCATTCTTAATGTATCAGAAGCTTTTCAGTTCATTACAGTGTTATTAGTCAGTCTTCATAAAAGAGCTATGCATCTTTATTAAAAATGGAAGTTCACATCATTTTATGTTCCCATAAAAATGGGTGGTGGTAGCTTTGATTAATTTCTTCACGTACAGTGAACTTTACAGCAAATTGGACAGTGTAATTCAATTCCTATTTCTGTGGATTTTTTTTGTTGGTAGAAAATTGATATAATTCATATGTAATCGTATTGCCTTTGCAAGAGATATTTAAGAAATAATATCCTGAGGTAATGATTGCATGGCTTAATTATTAATACCGTACTTTCAGGCACGACGGTATGCACTCCTTTTATCAAGCTTGGCTTCCATCAAAAGATATTTCTCCTATCCAAAGCTTGTTACATGCTGTATAAGTGCATCCGAATTTTATACATACATTTAGACATGTATGGAATCAGAGTGCCTGATATTAGCACGTTTCTTTTGAGAGTAAATTCTAATTTTGAAAAGTGTTGATGGCTAAATTATAAAAAGAACTCTAACTCAGTAAGAGAATGTGGGGGTTTTTTTGGTAATTTTATGCACAGATCTCAAGCATGTTAGGAGGACAGTTTGGGGACTGTGTTATTTCAAAATGGAGATTTGCTGGGCTAGGATAACTAGACAGTCCCTAATCAAGCTTAAATAGTCACAGTTGGGAATCCAAGTGAACAGTCCGGTATCTTTGGCCTGTAGCTACAATTCTACCATGGGGTTAGAAGAAACTCTCCATCCGATTAAAGACTATGCAGTATATTACTATTTATCTGTTATTTTTATGTTTAAGCATCTGTTGGTATTGGGAATTGCTTTCCTCTATTTCCTTTCTTATTTTGTATCTTATGATCACTTCATAAACCATTCCACCAAAATGGAATGTACTGTAGCAGCAACACGGAGAATGTGGACAAAGTCCGTAAGTGAAGTTTTGCCATCGTTCCCCTTTATCTTACTGAAGAGGCCTGTCTGACCAAGCTTCCTTTGAAAAATCATGGGCTATGTCTGCTATTTGTATTGAAAATGAAGTCTTTCCCAAAGTAATTTGATAATTGTCTGATTAAATTAATCACGACAACAGGGCCCCTTTGGCATGTGGGCCACAGGAAAGCCATTTAACATGTTTACTGAAGTTCAAGCTAAAGACAGACGTACCAGTAGACACACTTTTTCATAAAATGAGTTCACATGACAGTCTCTGACTGTGCAGACTATATTTTAACACAGTATATATGATTTGTATGTGGAGTCAATTACAGGACATCTTTTCAGAACATTTCCCTTACTAACTCTTTCATCAACAACAAAAAATAAAACATTTGAATGAGGAGACTATCTTGCCATGTTGTGGATATTGCTGGTGAATTCAACAAAACCTTTAAGAAACTCTCCCCTCACCATGCCCCAAAAGATATTCCTTGAAGGATGGTTCTAGTTCTGAGCTATCATCTCAAGCGGAGACCACGGGACCTGTAATTTTTTAGTAGAGTTCAGGTAGGACAGGACTCGACAGGTCACAGTAAAACTACATGGAAGGCTTATTTCAGAAGAAAGTAAAACTAGCCTTCCTTCCTCTAGGAGCATGATTTCTATCAACACACAGATAGCCAACATAGAAGAGAACAAGAATTTTATTGCCCTCAAGTTCCTCGCAGACCAGTCCTATATGAGCATTTTTAGTTTTAGTTGGGCATTTGTGGAACCTCTTTTCAGCAGCAACACTCTGCATGTCTGAGTAGCACAGAGTTGAATGCCAATGGAAAGAGATCTTCCATCAGTCCCTCTGATTCACCAGGGCTTCAGCTCATAGTAATTAAGGAGCTTATTGAGCTAACTAGAGAAAGTCATGAATAAATGATACAATTCTAAGAGATGCATTTATCACATTCATAGTAGCTTATCTTATTTATTTATTTCATATTCTACCTGATAGTGTTTGGAGTGTATGTATATGTCTGTGTTCAGATATAAAATAGTAACTGTAAAGCTGTAAAATTGTAAGCATGTTAGACCTAAGAAATAAAGAAATCTACGCTCACATTGAAAACATCATTCTGGTATATTTTGATATTTCGTTTTGTAGTTCTGAGAAAGACCTCTGTAAGTAGCAAAATGCCTGGCAATATCCAGCATATCATATTAAAAACAAATAAACAAGCAAACAAAAAAACCCTGTTTCTCTTATGCATACTTTTTGTGGAAAACTATTATTTCAAGATACTAGCTCCTGCTTTCTGTTCAAAAGAAATTTTCGGATGCTGACATACTATTCAAAGTATTTATAATAAGGATAATCAAAATCTTTATTGTCCACACTTACCCTCTTTGACAGCTCACTTGCTCTTCCTAGAGACTTACTGATCCTTTAAAAGCAAAAATCTTTCAGTTCAGGGGCATTTGGGGTTTGCAAACTATTTCTAAAGCATCTTTAAAGCACATAGGCGAAAAGCAAGCCAGTGGTCAAGAGACTTCAATTCACTGTTGAAGTCCTGAACCTCTACTGGAAAATCTGAAGGAGATTGAAAACCACAATTAGTTCAAGTTTTCAAATGTAATTAAGGGCTGGTTCTTTCTTGCTTATATCAGTGTAAGTTAAAAAATAGCTCCCTTTAAGTCAGTCAGCGGTGTCACACTGAGGTGAAACAGCTTAGGTACACCGTCACATTGCTACTCATAAATCACAGGTAAGGCTTGGCCTGCCAGATAAGACAATTCACTCACCACATCCTGTATTTGGTGCCTAATACTAGCCAATGCTTGTTGCTTTAGAAGAAAATCACCATTTGTGCAATGCTGTGCAGGGGGAGACAAATTCCTTCCAGTTTCCTGTCGTAATCCTCTTATGCCAGAAGTAGAATATATGATTAACCTTTGATAAATACTTTTTCCTCACGTATTTCCTGACTCTTCTACTTGCTGTGGCCCTGAATCAGCAAGGTACTTAAGCACACGAACAGTCCACTTTAAATCAGTGGTGCTGCTCAGGTTCCTAATGCTGTGTATATGTAAGGTCTTTGCTGAATCAGATTCTGAGTTGCTTTTAAATCCAAGTATAAAGCTGCTAGCGGAAATCCTCCATACATCAGCTCAAAACCACATATATGTCATACATATAAGATACAATGGAAGAATATACTAACTTCATTCCTGTCTTATTTTGTAATAAATGGAGATCAGACAAAAGATACATTGTACTGACCATTTTACCCATGGGTGATGTGTCCCATCAAATAATTCCAGTGTTTCCACTTGAAAATCTACTTCCCAGTTAAAAGCTCAGTTCTTGAGATCATCGGGCTGATGTCAGTGCTGTTAAAAGCCTGCAAACTCAAAGTAGCACAAAATTGCAGTACATTAGCAGAGCCGAGCACGGATCCTGAGCCTGGCACATAACAATAACCAAATAAGCAAGGAAAAATATATTAATGCCATGACATGCCCAGTTAAACCAGACCAGGAAGAATCAAATTCAGAGAACTGTTTAGGCAGCATAATATCTCCCTTGTGAGAACTATATAGGGAGAGCTCTTTAATACACAATGCACTGAGTCGCCTAATATGACAAAAGGCAAATAAACATGATTCATGCCAAGAGAGGTACAGAGTAGAGACAGATGAACTGGGAAAACAAGGTAGGATGTTAGAAGACATCTCTAGCTTGTACACAATGAACCGCTTCAGTTTGCTCAGAGGAAAAAAATGAGCATCTGTGGGAACTTCTTTGTTATTAGCACTATTTCAGAAGCCGTTGTGAGAGTCCATCTGTAAATTGGCTATAAACACTTGCCAAATGCAAGGGGAGTGGTTTCCACTTTGGTCTTTGTGTTTATTGTTTCTGCACTGGCAACAGAATTGGATTCATAGAGGCAGCAAAACAAAGATAGCTCTGAGTTATACTATAATTCACTGCTGGAGATTTATGAATATTATTTTCCTGTAAAATCCAGCATTTTTCGCTTTACTACTTGCAACTTGTAAGTGGCATAAAACTGTGTACCTAGCATGATTTCCTATTGCAGTGAGTGCCAAACATCAGTGTATGAACTGCATTACATGCACATGTGGCTATACAGTATGCATAAATTGTGCCTTTATGTTTAACTTGTCTAATCAGCTCACCATATCAAAACTTAATAAGTAGCTGCTTCTCATTTAAAGGTCTAGTAAAACTGCAATTACTATGGCTGTAAGATGCCTTGTTTCAAAAAGAGCATTAAATAGTTTTATAGATATGGTTAGAGCACTTGTGTAGTTGTTTTTATGAAAGTGAATGAGTTCATTAATAATGGGAGTCAGAGACAGAAATATATATTGGGAGCTGGGAGAAGTATTCTGTCTTTGAATCCATTTCTTACAGATCATCCTTAAAGCGTAAGATGCTTCTGCCTCCACTCAGAACTAGACCCTGTGCTGAACTAGACCCTCAGTACTACACCTGGAAGTTATATTTTGTAAGCCACCTGATTATAATTTCTGCCCAGTTTTCCACTGGTAAAAGTTAATTGTCTTCAGTGGAGTTATTCTGAATTTAATCCAAAACCATGACCTGAAGCTTCTTTCACAGAGGGATACTGTTAGAAAAAAAAAATCATATTATGTTTGTGAACTAATGAGCTCTGCATCATACCATACACTCCGGGGGCCTGGCACTGCTCCTCAGACCACAGTGATTTAAAACAAGCAGCCTAAACCAGAGCTGTACCAATCCGCGGGTCTGAAAGCAGAGGGTGTCCCTCCAGCGGGTGACTGGCTGCTTCGGCATCAGGAGACCCGTTTTTCTTTTCTCTGTATAAAATTTGGAAAATGGGCAGCCCACACGTTCGGGACATCACCTTCTCACACATCACCTTCTAGAAATACCCATGGAGAGCCTACAGCGAGTGGTTAGACCAAAGGGAAACCATCACTTAAAATACGTTTAGTATCTTAAATTAGGCTTCTCTGTATCTCTGCTGACACTGTTGGCCAAATCTGCACATGTTTGGAAATGTATTTTTTGAAAAAGGAAATCTCAGATTTACTGTAAATGCAGACGAGGGAGGAAAGAGCAGATGGGCAATGTTTAAGTTACAAACCTAAGGGAAGCTTTTTCATGCAAAACTCTTAAACTGCAGCTCTTAAAATAAAGAAAGATTTTCTGTTTTCCACAGTGACTCACTAAACCTTTATTTAGACAGTTGGTAAAAACACCACATCACATAATTCACTGTTTCTTTTCTTTTTTTTTTTCTTTTTTTTTCTCCCTCTTTTGCTCAGCTGCAGTTTAGAACTATGAAGTTTTTCCTTTAAAAGGAAGGCAGGAAGCTACATTAAGGCATTTGCCTTTTATTTTTTATTGGAAATCTGAATATAGTTTGGAAATGGCTAATAGTCCGTTTTGGACCCACAGCACAGCACCCTCTGGTGCACATAGTAAAACAGAAGGATTAGGATTGTTATGGGGCATATGTTCATTTTGTGATAGGCATTTTTCAGAGATGAATTTTAATACTCAGAAATACAAAATCACAAAACAGAGCCCAAAACATAATGCTTTGGAACACCGAGATCGTCTTGCCCTTTTACCGTGCTTCTTGCAGGAGTTCCAGGTGTTTGCAGAGCTGGACGGCCTCCCTTCCCCAGAGCTGGTTCACAGTGACTCTCTGCCTACAGACAGGCTGCCAGTTGCCTATTAGCTGCCTCCTGCTCCCCGCCAACCTGCTGCTGGGTGGTAACGAACCACCTCGCTCCCCACCAAAGCCAAGGGCAATTGAAAACACCCAATATTTGGGGGACGGAGCTTAATATCAAAGCTGGATTTTTACTTGGTGGTGCGGAGGTTTCTCCTAGCATATAATTACAGACTTCATGGCATATTACCAGTTGGTTACTTCTATCTTGACCATAGGAGGTTTTAAGAACTCCAGTTTATTTCTCAAGAAACAAATTGCACGAGTGAGCACCACTCTGCACACTGCAATCATACATTAAATTACATAGGTTTTCCTTCTTCTTTTTTTTTTTTTCCAGATGAAACACTGTGAAAGAAGGAAGTGTGGCAGAGGGGTTCATCTAACAGCCTTAGAGGCTCCAGACTGCTGCTACAGGTGGCATCCATGTAGGTGTCAACCTCCAGTGACTTTCCTTGCTAGAACGTACAATGATCTAGCCAGAGTATTGACCCTTGATTGCTAAAGACTAGATAAAATTCATCTTTACTTTGCAGAAACATGTCAGAAATGAGGGAGACTTAAGAAACAGGGGTATTAAAGTGACTTAGAGTACACCTACATAAGAAAAATCTTGTTCTTTTCATTGAAAGCTACCCTACATAAAATTCAAATTTTATTTATTTACTTATTTTTAAATCTTACCAGAGATCCTGCATTTGTCCCCTTGGGTCTCTTTTCTCCATGTATTTTCTGCTTTCCTTCATTTAGAGCCAAATTCTGCCATAGACAGTTGAGTTCAACACGGAAGACAAGCCCTGCACGTGAATATCTAAGGAGACAACCTGGCCTTTAGTCATTTGCTAATTTGGTCTGTAGCCTGTTAGCCAACGTGTGGGTGACTTCCATTAGCTCTGATAGGAGCCACACGGAGCTAATGAGGCATTGAGAAAATACAGAAAATATATTTTAAAAGTTGAAATATAAGAATAAGAAAGCAAAACTAAGAAGGACTTACCTGAAAGAATACCATCTTGCCAGAGAAGTTTAAAAAAATGTGAGAAATATGGAAAAGGGAGCTATTTTAATACAAAAACGGTACATTTTCATTGAAGGCCCAGTTGGAAAAGCTGATAACCTTTCCCAGAAGTCTCATGTGCCTCTCTTGGTTGTAAAAAGCCATGTTCATTTGTAGAAATAATCAAATAAAAAAGGTTCCATTGCTGGGTAGAACATGAATATTTGTGGTGCTAACATCTGTGGTGGCCTTTCAATTTACTAGACCAAAAGCAAAGAAGAGGAGGAATTGGGCCAGTCCAGTGGTTGGGAGTCTTCATGGCTTCCAAACCGCACAGGGGCCTCATTTGTGTTGTTTGCATCAATTTTTCACTTGGGGTAGTTCCAAGAAAAGAAAAAAAAAAAAAAGAAATCTGGCTCTTTCCTAGAAGAAGCATATCCAAGATACAAGGCATTTTAGAATTACTGCATGTCACATATCCTGTTCCTTTGTATTTCCCAAGATGCTTCAATACCATTCTCAGCATTTCAGAGAAGTCGTATGTAAAGATTGCAGATAAGAAGGAATCATGACAGGTAATTGAAGTCATATTGACCTGAAGAGCTGACAAGGAACAAAATATGAAATCAGAAACCATTCAGTTTGCAGAGATCTAAATCTTCCCTATGCGTGGATGTTTCTGCACTTTTGGACATTGATTATGTAAATAATTCATTTTACTTTTCAGAAATCCTTCTTTTTAAAGATGATGTGCACAAAATTGATCAAAAATCATGGTTTTGCCTCTTATGCCACTTGCAGTTTTCTCCTAGAACTTCAGTTTTCTTCAGCATGGGTCAATCTTCTTCAGCATTTCCTGCAGGGGCCAGACCCTGGTTCTCACAGGCGCACAGTATTTCCCTTGACCTCAGTGGCTATCCTTATGGAGGAAATTTGAAGAAGGATAGCAGAGGCTGATACTGAAATACTTAATCTTTATGTAGCTGGAAAGTAAACGAGCAGCCGTTTCACTGTTAATTAACAGCACATGCTTTGCTTGTGCTTTAACAGCACAAGTGTGAATTAGGGGCTGGAGTTCCCTGTCTTCACACTAGTGTGACTCCAAATGACTTCTGTGGAGTTGCTCCAGATTTTTTCACAGAGAAAATAGATTCAGGTCCAGTGAATGGAAATTAATGTTCATGTAAGGTGGTCCAGCTGACCATGCTGTTTTCATTCAAAGTACCTAAATGCTGAGTTCTCAGAACCAGTGCCCTAAAATGTGGAAGTGGGTTTGGTAAATGTTTCTGGAGAAACTGGAATACACCCAAAAATTCCCTAAGAATATTTAGTCTTCTTTTCAGCACTGTGGGAGGTTTGGGTTGCTGCTTTGCACATTTTTTTAAGTGCTTTTCCCTTTGAGACACCTAGGGCAAAGGCCTCAGGCACTGATACTATCTGTTTTCCTAAGAGGAGATTTTTCCATACCGCACACAAAAAAAAGTGCTTCAGTGGACTGCCAATGAATGCCACGGTCTCTGTGTGTGCCAAACTCCTACTGTCATCACGGGAGTGCCACACATGGAATAATTGTAGCACACGCAATACAGATTAATGGAAAGGATAAGTCAGGAAGGGCACATAATTCAGAGGATACCCAGCTACTCCACTTCTGGTGGGCAAAAAAATGAGAATGGGAATAATAATAATAATAAAGTGTGGAAAAATAAGAATTTCAAGTGTTAGCTACAAAACTCAAGCCCACGTGAAGACATATGTTTGTCTTCTTTCAGAGGTAATTTTGGTGGAGTATAAGTATACAAAAGTATATAAATAAGTATTAAAAACAGCATCCAGGGATCATTTTGCCACTGAAAAGATGACCAGAAAGGGCAGAAGGGTGTAATATTAAAAGTGCTTAATACTAAAAGGTAAAAGTCATTCAGCAGTTGAAGCCACTTTGGATAGAACACATTTTCCAGGTAAAACGGGCAAACGGGTTACAGGAATGTTATTGCATTCCCTTGCAGCAGCCTGCACTCTGATCTACATTTACGAACCACATAGGGTGGCCCTTTGCACACAGACACACAAACGAGGCTGTGGCTACAGGGTGGGCAGTGCTGAGCCCTGAAGGCTCAGCCTGGGTTTCTGGGAATCTCGGCCTCCCAAGCATCCTGGATTCTCCCATCTCCTCACAGATGCTTTTGCTTTGTGCACCCCGTGGCTCACAGTCTGTGTGGCGCCTTACCTCAGAAGTTCGTGCATCTTCAGATGCAGCTGAATTCACAAAAGCTGGACAGAAATCAGTTGTGGTTAGACCAAACCCCATGGCAATCTTGGAGGATCTTGGTTCCAAAATGTTTTTTTTTTTAAATCTGTCTTTCAGGTCTAGCTTGGAAGACAATAAATGAAATAAGAATATAACAATAATAGATACAGCAATAATAAATAAATCAAAACATTTTACCCATGGAGTATTTGCTCCTGCTCACTTATGAGCAGGCAGTACAAGCTCACACCGTAAGGTAATGGTCGGGTCTGGAGAAACGGACAAGGAAATATTCCAGACTGTCGAATGCAGAAGTTAAAGTGACAACACTGAGCAGCACCACATACACACACGCAGAAAACAACAACAACAAACAAACAGATGAACCAAAACCAAACCCAAAAGGATAAAACCACCAAAATTAGAAAAGAAATAGAAAAAAAAAAAGTAAGTTCTGCTGGAACAATGTTCTATGTTTTACTACTGTCCCTCTTTACTGTCCAACTTAATTCAGGTTTTGATTCCTTTGTTTAGACTTTTAATCAGTTCCTCTCGATGTTTATTTGTGTGCTGAATTACAATGGTTTTATCTAAGTGTGAACTGATTTAGGTAAATCACTGCAAGCTGGATACCTTTATTGCAGTTTGTACCATCTTTATTTCTGTTTACTGTACATTAATTAGCATCAGTGTCAGGCTAGAGCAAAGCACATCATTCTTAAAAAACATTAAACATCCATTGGTTTAACTCAATCAGTAGAAATTCATACATACACAGTGTAAGAACAGCCATAGCTGGCCAGACCAAAGATCCACCTAGTCCTGTGCCCGGCAACGATCAAAAGTGGATGCAGGACAAGCACATATAATACCCCTGAGGGCATTCCCCATGTATTTGTGACTGAGGGCTTCATCTCTTTGCACTCATGAGAACTGTCTTTCAGGAGCTTTTTTTTTTCCTTATTTTCCCTAATTTTCCAAGTGACTGTTCTCCTCAACACTTACTCAATGAAACAGTCATCTAGAAAGGTGATATTGCTCACCTGGTGCCACAGTATCAGAGTAAACAGTTTCCTTCACAAAAATGACACCTTTTCCTCTCCTCATATCTCAAAGGTGCAGGATTTGACCAAGGGGGCAACTCCCTCTTTTTCATCCATTAGCCTTAGGTAGCCCCACTTTCTCTTGTGGATAATAGAGCTCAGGGAATAAAAAGTGCTCTTTGTATTTCTCCAGGCTTCTGCTGAAAGAAATGGTCAGTATCTGCAGAACGGATTAAACCCTCCCTCTTTTAATAAACACTGATTAATATCACTGTGACTTCTGAACTTGTACCTTTCAAATGAGATAATAAAATTCCCATGCAGGTAGCTGGCTCTACATATATTTATACACAAAAATCAAGGAATGGCACACCTGTGGGCCTGTCATCTACTTTATGCAAGTGAAGGCTGCGTTCTTCAGACACTTTTATTTTTTTGAATGGCCAATTTGAGACATTTCAAATGTTTTGTTTCAGTTTTCTCTGATTTTCGGAAATGTCATTTCCTATCTTTACCATCAGGTTTGACAATCTGTTTGTAAATAACTAAAACCTGCAATTAATGACTCTCATGAAGGAAGGTGGCTTCTTCCAGTCCATCCTGAGTAGTCCAGGGCTTCATTCTCCTATAGCTTATGTTATTCACATTGCACAGCAAATGAAGCTTGCCCCTTGTAAAGACTCTTTCTTTTCCCCAGCCCCACCGAAGAAGTATAAAGGCCACTATCAGCCAGAGAGCAATTTGCATATTGAAACAATTTGGACCAGCTCCAATATTTAAACGGAATTTCATGATGTTGGTTGACTGCAAGAAAGCTCCACCAGAGCACTGTAACGTGCAAAATATCCTCTCTTAAATCCTGAGCCTTGTCTGCTTCAAAACATGAGTCTTTTTGTCTTATGAGGGCAAAAGGAGAGAGCTAGAGGTAAGAGCTGGAAGGAAGAAGACTCTGTTGTAGACAGCTGTCAGTTGCCATTATACAGTATGATAGATTAAGTGTGTGAGAATTTTCCTCCCTTTTAACAAATACGCAATTCTTTGCCTCTGTTGTGCCAAGAAGTATTCATTTTACATTGCTATGGCATAAACTTTCAAGATCTTAATGTGTTATGTCAGAAAAATGAGCTTTATTTCATATTGCTAGCACAGAGTTAGTGATGGTGAGAAGGAGGGAGTGAAAGCAGAGAAGGAAGATACTATTATCAGAAGCTCTGTTGGAGAAAATGGGCCTTTTTCCCCATACAAAAGTGGCAGAGTGACTGCTCTGTACTGAGTAAAGAGCCTTTGTCACTCACTGGAAACCTGTCACCTTCCCCTGTGATCCTCAGGGCCCTGTGTGACAGGTCAGGTCTAATGAGAGGAATGACAATGCGGTGCTGCAGGGAGGAAGGCACAGCCGAGCGAGTGGCTGTTGTTTCCTTCAGGGAAAGCCTTTCACGGTGAGTTTCCTGACTTCTGCTCCTGCGTTAGGCCGGGGCGGTGCGTGGGAGGTGCGAGCTGGCCATGCCGGCGCACGCTCCCCACCGCCCAGAGCAGAAGGCCAGAAAAACAGTCAGAGAACATTCGGCCAGCAAGGAGCATCCAAGGGGATCCTGGCCGGCCCTGTGGTCTCTCCTGAGTTACACTGAGAGCCGCTGGGCACTTGTGCAGCTTGGCCATGGGCTGCAGTGTGCTAGAAGGTGACAGCTGAGCCAGCACACACCTCTTGCATGCCCTGCGGCTGGCCTCGGTGCAGATGAAGTGCACGTGGTGGCCCCTGGTGGGCACTCAGCCTTTGCCAAGGAAGGAGCTGAGCCCCAGGCCCGCGCTGCGCCTGTTTGAGCTGCCGGGCCAGTGCAGAGCCCTCTCTGTGTGCAGGCTGAGGCAACCGTGCTGGGCCAGCCTGGTGTGAGAAGCCCTCTCCATCCCCGCTTTGCAGCAGGAGAAGCCACCAGGACTGGCACCATGAGTGTGCCAATGCCACGCTGGTGTGAATATCACCACCAGGAGTGCCAGTCCGACAGCGACTTCAGAGGGAGCAGGTCTGCTCACTCGCCACCGCTGCTAACCCAGCGGTTACAGGACTCTGTGTTTGGTTTGCCAATAAAATTCCACACACTAACCTCATGGGGCCTTACTTCCTTTTTTTTTTTTTTTTTTTTTTTGGGTAACTCTTTGGTTCCCCATGCTCCCAGCTCATGGAAGGAAAAGAGAAGTGGAAGTTTTCCACCAAAATCTCTCTAGCTACATTTTCTTATCCAGCATATGGATTTGAAATCTGCTATATATATATATATATATAAGTATATATACACATACCTAGTAGTGACACATCTGTGAAAGGAAAAGCAGTTTACTCTCTCTGTTTTTTATTATATGTAATCTCAGCAGGCAATCAAAAGGTATTCATCCACCACAGGGAATGCAAAACAATATACATGTGCTCTTATCAGACACAGGCATTAACTCAAGGGGAGCCGAGGGGCTACCTCTCCCAGAGCAGAATTCGCATTTGGCACAAATAGTTTATGCACAGGACACAGGCTTTGGTGTGCATTACCCTTCCTGGTCTTTTTAAAAGTTTTTTTGTTTTTGTTGTTTGTTTTTTTTTTGCCTATGGTGTCATATCAGGCTCTTAGACGACAAACTTTGCTCAGAGGTTTGATGCTGGCCCATTTATGGCTCTTTGTTACAGTGATAAATTTACCTTTTGCTTTCATACAGTGCAGCTTTGTTGGGTTTGCAGCAACACGTTTGAAGGGGGCTCTTGTGCAACGCTGATTTTTTTTTCCTTTGGAACTAAACATCTGCTGTTAGGTCTTTTAATAGTTTAAAGGTGCACTTTCCACCTTTGAGTCAGCGTGGTGATGCAGCTATGCCAAGCTGCTTCATTAGGGCTGTGCATTAAAGCCCTGCCACGCACAGCCCCTTCGCGGCAGGCGGAGGGAGCCAGCGGGGGCCAAGGAGTGGGGCTCATTGAAGTCTCAGGCTGGGCTCCCTTGGGCCAGCTGGAGCAAGGACTTGGCTCCGCAAGTGCACATAGGCACATAGTGTGCGGGAGGCAGGCCCTCCTTTGGGGACACGCTCAGGCACGTGCCTGGCTCTGGGCACCTGCTTTGGCTCCACAGGTTTTGGGCAAGAGCACGCTCCTTTGCTGGCATCAACTGGGACCCCTAGCAGAGCAGCTTAGACCTCTATGGCCCTGTCTTTGGTGGCCTGTCCCGAGGGCAGACACAGCTCATTTTACATCCTTTTATCTTTCCCATCGCATAAGTGATCAAGGGATCACATCATCAAGTACCAAAGAGAAAACAAGCCACTGCCTTCAGGGCCAAGTGGGGCAACAGAGGCAAAGAGCACTAGTTACCTCCATTACTACGGTACACATGATGGCACACAACTCACTCCAGATCCTTTTCCTAGGGCTGAGTCCAAGCCAAACCCTGATATCAGAGTGTCTCCCGACGCCAGCATGGCTGAGATCAGACTACCTGGCTAGCTGCTATTTCAACAGAGGTAGGAGCCAAGCCCCTGCTGTGAGCACCTCTGAACTTGGGAAAAGTTTGAACCCTGAACAACGCACTTCCAGCATGTTTCTATTTACTGCTGAAAGCAGCTGCCTGGACCAAGCCTTTGGCCTCTGAATGAAAATCCATCATCACAGGACATCAAAGGACACATGGATTCGAAGATCAGCACTTTCATCAGGATGGCTTCATATCACCGGATTATAACCTAGCCATAAAGCTGCAATCACACCTTCAAACAATGCACTCATTGAGTATATTTCAAAGACTGGCAGATCTGGCTGGCAGAATGGGGTCCCATATATGAATTAAAGTCTTTATTTTTTTTTCTTCCAGAAGTTTTCAAGAGTGCTAGTGACAGAAGAGGGAGGGAGGGAGGCAAATTAAAAACTTTTTATACATTAGGAAGGTAAATGAAGCAAGTGAATGCAAAGACAAAGAGATGAAAGTCATATTTTATGCTAAGCATCATACAATAGCTTCTTATTGGTGATAGGTGCACAAAATAAGACACCAGAAGCCAATGAAAGAAATGGTTGTTAATACTCTGTCTAGAAATGATAGTTAGCACTGTGACTTTCTTTTTTTCCCCCCACTGATTAAATAATTTATATCAGAATACTTCTGTAATTTGAGTCTGTCAGATGGGAGCTCTTTTATATATAAATATATTTTTTCTTTCTTGCTTTCTAATTAGCAAGGTACAAAACAGAACAGTAATGTATTACACAGGAGGAGAAGTGACATCGTCTGGAGTGCCTTGTTTTGTCCTAATTCCCAACAAGGATCATTGTGGAACTGCGCCGTGAAAGTGCAAACTGCCCTCCTTTCAGCAGTCAAAGAGTTAAAGAGAGAGATCAAAGAGGAAAAAAAGGAAAATATTCCTTTCAGGCTTCGAAACACCGTTGCCACCATAAAGAAGAGTAGTAGAAAATTAATAAGGTGGTGTTGGAGCAGACGCATGACCTGCAGTATAGTACAGAGGGCAAGAGTTCAAATATAAATAAATATGTATGGCTGTGCTATGTCTTATTAGATAAGAGTGCTGTCTCGTAAGCAGTTTAGGTGCTACGAAGTGGCATCTGTAGTACTTGTGAGACAAGGAGCTATACCATAAACAAGCCTACTGATTAAGCCTGGGATCTTCCAAGAGGCCAGAAAGAGCTGGGAGTGGGATTCATGTTTCATTTCTCTGAGATTAAAGTATCAGGAGTTGTGGAGGGAGAGGGGTTTAGACTTCTTTAAAAATTCCAGCATGATAGTTCTCATTCAGGAGGCAGGATGGTTAGGTTTACCATCAAGAGAGACTTTCTATGAACAAAACTCTGATTTTTTTTTTTTTTTTTTTGGGGGGAAAAGTTAAAGCTGCCATCCCTCAAGGTGCAAAGCCGAGTGGGAAGTGTTCTCAGCTTGCATTTTACCAGCCCCAGTCCCTAAGAAACATCCTGTAACGCCATGCAGAGGTCCAGAGGCTACATTTCAGATACAAATTTTGAATGTCCCAAAGATAGTGAGTGTGCGGATCCAGTGACAGACACATATCAGCGAATACAGATTCCAGTTTTCCACCAAGACAGCTTGAGGAAGTGGAGACCCTGTCATGTCCAGAGCCTCTTCAAATAAACCTGACAAAAATCATTCCAAAGTTGTTTAAATTTTAGAGCAGTAAGCAGCTAATTTGAAAGTTATTTAAAAAGTAAGATTTTACCACAATTAGAACTTTATGACTAATTTTTTTTTTCTGGATGGTGATCTCACTTGTAAAAAAGAAAGTAATCATAATTTGAGATTGAACTAAGCTGATAAAGATACTCCTAGGGAAAAAATAAAAAGTGATGCAGACAAAATATAGATTATCATTTTTCATCTATCACAAATAAACTTTACCTCAGATTTTTCTACTTGACTTGAGTTTCCCTACTATTTTCAGTCAGATATTTCCCAAATAGTTCCAATGACCCAAAACAAGCATTTTCCACAAGATGAATTTTTCTGCTACAGAAATTCATTCATCCCAAGGCACAATCCTGGAAAGCCATGGGCAAAGCTTGTCAAGCAATTTAGAAACAAATGTAGGCAAAAGATTGAATCAGCTCCACACAAATTACACCACTCCCCACTACACTTCAGCCTGTGATTTTATAGAGGCGGATTAGTGACGATCGATAACCCACAGGAGTAAAGCTCGTGTGGTTTGTACATGTCACCAGAACCCCAAAGGAAAAACGCAGCTTTATAATATGTACAATTTCGGTTTAGTTTATTATTTATAATACCTGGGTACCAACAAAAAAGCTCAGACACTAATGCAAAGTTTTTAATTTCTTAGTACGTTGACATCACTTACTGTCTTTCTCGATGTATTTTTATTTGTTTGATCTTCTATAAATTTTTCTCTTTGTTCTTCAGATGGAATAGCAAATCTAGTTCATTCTGAAGACACTCTGCTGCTATACAGTAACAGAAAAACCTTTAAAAATTTAGAGTTTTAACTGTGACATCATGTCCCATAAGAATATTTGTATCATTACAGGACACAACATAAACCTTGTTCTGTACAAATATAAAAATTCCAGCAATTTATAAGACTATCTCAACTATCTGTGTATTTTAATTCATGCAATTTATTGGAGTCAAGAGACTTCAATTCTGTTCCTGCTTTGGTTCGTTGTGTGATCTCAGATAAGCCAACATTTTCCAAAGTTCCTTCCTTCCTAGCACCTTAATACTTGGGTAGCTCATTTGAAGCGTTTAGCTCAGGTTTCTGAACACAAAATATTTTCCTAAATTAGTGATGTTTAGCTTCATTGGCAGCAGAGCCTACCTTTATTTTACCTATAGTTAGACCTATCAATATCTTAATATAGATGTCTGGTCACAGACTTAGTTTCAACTCTCCCAGCAAAATACTGAGGTGCTGGTTAGATGGTGGGAGGATTTGGGCGGAACAGAATATACAGAGGGGCAACTATCACCTGGGACCAGGAATGGGGAAAGGCCTTGGCCAGTGGAGGGTTTATGAGCCTCAGGAGAGAGGAACATGGGGAGGCCTGAAGGAGGAGGTGTGGGCTACTGAAGGGCTAGGTCTATTTATCCAGCATATGACCAGCTGGCACTCACAGGGGACAGGGCTACTATGATATATATTCTTAGGGTGGGAGTGGGGTGGATGCCCAGGAGCACTCTCCTCCTGCAGTGTGTATGACTCCTACCAACTCCAGCTTGTTCGCGGGGTGGGGGTTGAGAGCACCCCAGCCTCACTCACCTGCAAATGCTTTCTTCACCTGAAAATATGGTAGCCCTGTATTTATCATATCCAAACTTAGGACTCCCCAGTAATTTGCATTCTTAGAATACGTTGTGGTCTAAAACAAAGAGGCCAACTAAGTAATGCTTACTGCAATCACTGGCATAACTGAGTGGGGTGGTAAATTGACCATAAACAATCTCATGAAGATTGGGGAAAGTGCAAAGATGCTAAAAATGATACCTTTGTAGCCTCCTTTCCTCCCCCTCGCTCCATGCACACACCCCCACACAAACACCACAAAACTGAAATAAATCAGTGCAGTATCAGCGGCCAACAAAATTAAAGATAATAAAAGATCTCAGAAAACTCTAAAAGGAGGAAGAAAAACTCTGAATTAGTTGCAGGTCCTTTGCGAGACAGCTCATAAAATTGCAAGTAGTAGCAAAGGAAGATCAGAAGTGTTGACTAGACACTTGTGCTCTGTATTTGGAATGAAGCTGAAGGGTGTATCTATCCCACCTGACGTTTCTGCAGGAGCAGAACGTTTCTCTTCGAAACAAAAGAAGATCTGAGACAGCACCTGCTAAAATTAAGTTCTCCCAAAAGCAATTCTATTAATTTGCACCCACAAGTTTGAAAGGAAGTGGTTAAGGAGCTTTCTGAAACACCCTCATTAATAATTCACAGATGTTGGGAAAATGGGCAGCAAAGACTGCCCTAATACATAGAAAGGGGAAAAGATGCAATAGAGAGAAGTGGAGACCATCAAGAATGACGACTCTAAATTCTTCAAAAAAGACTTTTAGGACTACCATAATAAGAGATTTTGAGTATATACGTATATGTGTGTATATATATAAATGCACACACATGTATGAACATATATATAATTTTTATTTCTCTCTCTATAAATATACATCTATATCAATTTATCTATCTATATAAAAAGTCATAACTGTTGCATAGTAATAGTTCTGAGTGCTTAAACAAGGTTTATGATGTGAGGCTTTGCAAGCTCAGGTAATCCAGGTTATCATAAAAAGGGCTTTGCCCAGATGTTTACAGTGAGATTCATGGCAGATTTGGGGTCACGATGAAGTGTCCTTTGGGATCAGCTTGGCAGAAACCTTGGTGACCACCTCCAAACCCCGCTGGCAAAACTGAAATCCCCTCATCCCTGGCTTTTCGTCTGCTGCCAGATATCTCTAGCCAGTCTAAGGCTGGAGCATATAATCTCTATTTTTGTGTGAGGGGACCCTCTTTCTTGCAAATCTAAACGGCATTTTTATTATTATTTCCAGTTGTTACATGATTCTTATTATAGTTCAGCACTGACGTCAGCAATAAACAATAATAGGATTGTGAACTATTGCTCTTTCTAATAAAATTATGTTTCTTCTCTGCATTATAAATCTAATAGCTATTACATCAGTACCCATAAATATATATCATTGCTTACCTTTTTAATATATACAGGGCATTGCATGCCCCAACAGAAAATAATCTGATTTTTTTTATAAGTTAGCCACAGCCATTATTAGATCATGAATGCCTAATAAGTAGAAGTAGAAGATATAATTAATGGACAGTTTTCATATCATTTTCTCCTTCTGAAGGGGGCATAAAGAGGTGTATTTTACCTGTTTTTCTCCCCCTGCCACTGCCCTTGAGCTGCAGTCTCTATTCTTGCCTCAGTTTTTCTCCTTTTTCCGCCCCCCCCCCTCCCCGCCATTGAGCTGGATGCTAAAGCAAAGCCATGTCTCCAGCATGAGTTTATCAAGAAGACACCTCTGCTGCTCAAAGGAAAACCAAGAGAAGCCAGGTTCCTGCCCCACGCTACCACCTCTCACTAACCCATGCCCTCCTCCACAGTCTGAGCTCCCCCACCCCAAGCCTGCAGCCCTCCATCCCCGCTGTGGCATCTGTGCCACGATGGGGACCATGGACATGTCCCCAGGGCCGATCAGAAGGGCTGCAGGGCTCCCTTGCTCCCCCATGCTGCCTTGGTGGGCGGCCATTCACTGCCCATGAGCAGCCATGACATGGTGGCCAGGAGCGAGGGCACCTCCTTGCAGTGCCCAGCTCCGGGGGGAATGCCCGGACGCCAGCTGCACGTTGACTGATTTGCACGTGGCCTTGGCACTGGGGGGAGCCCAGCGGACGGACACCCGCCCGCTGGGCTCCCGCCAATCTCCCTGCCGTGGCCACCTGCACTGATGGACACCATGGCTGCAAACCACCATGGCAGACGCGGGCCCTGGCGCTGCTGCACCATGAGGTCGCTGCCGCCTTTGCCACCCCAGTTGCTCTCCTCGGCCTCCAGACGAAGATGGAAGAAAGCCCAATGGAGCTGGCCCCATTGGCAGGGGAGGCTGTCGGCCGCTGGGGCCTCACACGACCACCTGTGGGAGAAGACCATGGTGACCCATGCATAGTGTCGTCACTGTCTTCGTCATCATGGGCCCTTCCTGGAATAAATGTATGCCCTGCCGCACCGTGGGGCCATCCGAGACATGGACAGGGCAATGATCTATGGAGGCGCGTGCGAGATCTGTATAAATAAGGCAGTTCTCCCCCCCTCCGCCACCCCATCCCTCCTCCTCCTCCTCTCCTCTCTCTCAGCGCTGATTAATGTGTTGAATGAAACCTTTAAATGTTTGATTTCAAAGCAGAGGGATTTTTTTCCCCCCTCTTTCCGCCTATCTGTAAAGAAGAAGAAAAAAAATGTGATCATGTGGGAAATGTTGATTTTAATGGAAAAATTGCATTGTGCCGACTTTCATAGACTAGAAAATCCACAGAGTGAGACTTCAGGCTTGGCACCTGCTCCAGAACCTTCTTGATGAAGCAAAGGTTGTCTTCATTAAGAGCATTAATATTCATGCAGCATGGTAATTTTGACACAGAAAAGGTCTCTGTAACCTTTTCTTGTGTGAGAATTTTTTACTTCTCAAGGAAATTACAGTCCAGCAATGACTTAATTAATGCTGGGTTTCTTCAGCGGATTTTGAAGAGCTGTCAGTTTGGGCTTGCGGTAGCTGTCAAACAGAGAGAAGGCTCCGGCTAGGTGGATTGAAGGGAGGGAAGAAGGGAGGGGAGCCCCCTCCAAAGAAGCGCCGATCCTCGCAGCTGGGCTGGGTCCTGGCAGGGGACACACACACCTCCCGCATTAGTTTTAATTTAGCAACCTGCTTTTCCCCGATGCCAGGTCATTTATTATTGGTAGCAAGGACACAGCTTGAATTAATCCTCCATTTTTCATGCGGCTTATTTGTTATTTTTATTGTTATTATTACTGTTTTCATTTATAATCTTCATCCCCCCCCCCGCCCCCGCTCTCCTTTCTCTAGCAGCATCTAAGGGCACCCATCAGCTGGCAGGGAAGCTCGCAGGAGGAGCCAGCTTTAAATGGTGCCGGGCCTCTACTGCAAGCGCGGGGGAGTAAGAAAAGAAGCATCCTTCTGCTTTTAACAAAATATTTATATATATACATATACATACGTAATCAGATAAAAATACTCCAAAGAAATGAGATATGCTGCCAAAGAGGAACAACAGCAAACAGTGCTTTTTAAATCAAAGTTTACATTCTTTTGCAGCGATGTCAGTGATGTTTGCAGACAGGACATTCGGTGCTCAGCGCAAAATGCAGCAAGAAAATAAGGAGCTTCTGAGCTCTCGCTCTTTTTGTTTGGCTTCATTTTGGGGGGTGACTTTGTGGGGAGATCCTTTTAGGATCGCCTGTTTCTTCTTGCTATTTGCCATCTTCTCCAAACAACACAGAACTGTCCTGGCGGCCTTCCTGGATTCTGGAGCGCTTCCTGGGTCACGCTTTTCTAACTCAGCCCTGCTCCAACTGGCCTGCTCAGCCTCAGGAGCATGCGGGAATGACACCATGACCGTCTTGTTCTCACCAGGAACCAAGGAGGAGAGCAAGAAGTCGAAGGCAAGCTAAACTATCCAACATTCAAGGTGGAAACACTCCCCCCAAATGGTTTTGAAAAGAAAGTTTCATCGTCTATCAAATACATCCAAATTAATTGGGTTTTCTTTGGAAGCAATGTTTAAGGCATGCTTCTTTCACCTGGAAATGAATACATTCTAATTCCAAGACAAGATGCTTCCAGTCTTCAAAATCTGGATGTCTAAAGACCCTCCTTCCCAGTGCCAAGAAATACAAGAGATTTTTGATTATTCTCTAATCTAAATGAAGCAGCAGTGTTATGCCAGTGTCTTGTTTAAAGGTGATGCAGAAGGCTAAAATGAACATTTAAATTATGTCCTTGAGGTATGAACATTTTGAATATTTTAAGAAGGGAGACTGCATATGACATTCATTTCAACCAGCTGTAGCCCTTTATTTTTTATTCTTTCATTGTCAGAAGTGAAACCCCTACAACATTGCTGATCCAAATTTCTTTTTCACTTGTTGGCATTTTAAAGTTCAAAAGCAAGCTGCAAAGCTAAAATGAAAATAGAGCTAATGGCACAAAGATGTACTGAATCACACAACTAACAAAACTGAAGGACATTCAGCTGACATGCATTATAATATATACATATATGTGCACATGTATAAATATCCATATATTTTAAAATAATCTATATGATCTCTTCAATCCATTTTACCTTTTTTTTTTAGCCATTCCCAGTTCACTAAGGACATTTTACTTTATATATCATTCACTGGCTTTCAACTCTTGAACTCCTGAAATGGATAGCTTCAAAAAAAAAATCCAAAGAAGGTGTCTAAGAAAATGAATTTCTAATATGTCTACAGCCATCTAGACACAAGAAGTCTCTAAAGAGGTCTACACCACAATGGGGCAAATTTGAGAGTTCTGTAGTATTGAAAAAGACTGAAAGTCATCACACAAAAACATTATATGAATCTCTCCATACACATTGTGAGTTTCACTTCAGACACCTTTCTAAACCTCTTCAAAAAGGCTGTATTGCTAAAACGGGAGGTACTGGTGAAATATAATTGATTTGGGCCATAGACTGAGAGTTTGTTATCTCCTTTGGTAGGAGGATGAGGTCATGATGGGATGGATCCCATCAATAGAGTATCAGTCTCGGTCATGGAAGACTTTGTCTCTGTTTCTCAGTTTGTTTTTATTGGGCATCATGTTACTCTCCCTGCCTTAGTGGTGCTCCTTGAGAAGTGCTCAGGAACAGAAATGCCATTGCTACATTGGACTGACCTCCCCTCTTGCTGGGGTGAGCAACTCATTTGAAGGGTTCCACTTGTTTCTTTCCCTCTTTTGCTTTGCCATTTAATATGGTACTAACTTACATTTTCTACCAGCTACTAACCATCATTTTTACAGGGGACAATCTCATGGCATTGGAGTTCAAGTGAAGAGATGGCACAGCCAAGGGGACTAGGATCAACAACTATAAATGTCTAAAATTAAAATCATGTGTAGATCCATTCAAATATAGGTTGAGAATGCTTCAAATGTAGGATTCATCACAAATCCAAGCACCTCTAGCACTGCTTTTGCTAAGACAGTAGGGATTTCTTATGGTTATTTTGTAGGACTTCGCTACTACGTTTCAGGAATGAACTATTTGGTTCAGTGCACCATCCAGTCCCACTTCATAGATCTCTTCCTACTAAATACTAAAGAACGTTTTCCTGATCAAAAGCTGATACCTTTTCAGGTACTAAAGCTGGGCTATAAGAAAATGAGGTCTGATTTATGCACACAGACTAAAAAGATTGCTGCAAAGGGAATTTTGTAGTCCAGGGGACAAATAACAGGAGTTGTATTTCTTATCACCATCACAAATGAAATAAATACCTAGTATTTCTTCTGCCTAACAAAGTAAGTAATTAGCAGTGCCATAGTCAATGGAACGTGCAGGTAAGTGGAGCCATAATTGGGGTGATACAGCATTTGTCCACTTCTCACATGAAGGATAAGGAGCAAACCTGTGAGTGAACCCGCCTTTTATTTACTGCACTACTGGTAATTAGAGAGCAAGGCAAAATGAACTTGCAGCAGCCAGTGACACCCCTTATCCTCGGCAGACAGAGTAGTGTGTGATGCAGAAGAAGCTGTTAAAGGCCAAGAAATACACGTGTGTAAAAGATAAGAATAGCAAGCGCCCTCCCCATGTCATACTGACTGGGAGTTGAAAGCAAGCAAGAAAGTCAATCTTTAAATATGCCAGTTAAATTTAATGACATTGAGATTTTACTGACAAGTCTGAAGTATTTTAAGTAACGTCAGAATTATCTTACTTGGGAGAAAACTGAATTTTGATGATCTTTTTTTCATGTATAAGATGCATTACTGTTTTATGAGGGAAGCCTGTCAATTTGCCCACTTTGAACAAAAATCCTCTGCAGAGATGTATCCGCTGCACAATGTATAGCAGAATTAGCCCTGGTCCAAATTTGCCAGCATTTTCCAAGAAACTTATTTATCTGCTCCATCACCAGTGGAAAATGCTGTGCCGTGGAAGAGCCACTTGGGCTCAGCCAGGGCTGGCCTGCTGCTCCTCTGCCCACAACCTCCATGCAAGGCTGGAGCTGTGCAGCAGCTCAGCTGTGTTTCTAGGGGGATCCCTCCAGCAACGCAGAGACACATTTCACTGCCACCGGCTCCATCAGCGTTGTCATTTTCTAAGTAAAGAGTTGGCCTCCATTCAGAGTGCTCAGCCCCCTCTCTTGCCAGGCCAGAGCGAGTGTCAGTGCGGTGAATATATAGCTCTATATTATACTGGGGAAATAAGAGAAGGGCTTTGCTCGTTCACTTGATTGATTGATTGATGATCTTCCAGCAAGGGTATAAATCTCCTTTCATCTCCATGTCTTTCTCTGGAATGAACATCAAGGAAATACCGACCTCTCCTCCCTGTAATGTTTAGGGAGCTGCATGCTTCCTGGCTTACACATCTTTTCATGCCCTCCAGGCCCTTATAAAATAGGTACCATTGAATTTAACAGTCCACCACCACCATACTATAGACATTTTTTAAACCATTTTGTAGACGTTAATACAGATTTTATTCCCAAGCACCCCTGCAGTAAGCTCACAAACACTCACTCGTGTGCACAGTAGCACAGAGATGCACATCTCAGCATTTCTGTGGCAAGGTCTAATTCAGCCAGATGCAAAATCCAGAGAGCACCCTTGGTCTTCTGAATTCCCTCTGGGGTTGTTGCTACTGCTTTGCTGTTCCGCAAAATGGCAGCACCGTTGTATTCCCCAAACTCCTCCCAACGTTATTTTTCTGACCCCATCCGAGAGCCCTTGCTCATATTTCTAGGAATGCTCTCTGCCTGCCCAGCTCTGGGAGAGCGGTGCCTGCTGCTTCACACATCTCGTTTCTCCTGTGCTACAGAGGAGTGCTCAGCACCGGGTCGTCCCTGGGTCACCCATGTCAGGCCCAGGCCCTGGCTGGACATTTAGCCTTTCGGCAACTGCCTTACAATTTCACCAGGTGGTTTGAAAAACAATCTTATACGCTATTGAAAGGCTGTCAGATTTTTAGAGCAATTTGTATGGAGCCCCATAGAGTTCATCCGTATTAAGTACTATGGGATTTTCCATAGGAAAAACCCTGCTCTGGTGTCATGTTCAGGCTCTTCCTTTCCCCCTCTCTGCTTCCTTCCTCTCTGCTGCAGAACAGCAGCGAGAGCCTGAGCCAGGGAGGGATCCAGCGGACCTCATCTCCCCCCAGCCCAGAGTGCCTTCCTCCCACCCCTATTCCCTACTGCTGATTGCCATACCTGCTTGATGGTATTACAGCCATAAAATATGATTTTCTTCCAGTTGGGAATAGGAATTTTACCACGTTTTGTTGAATAGCACATTTAATATAAATAATTCCTACAGCTTAAAGGCTCCCACTTTTGTGCAAAGGTTTATGCTGAGACCACAGCAAAGAATTTTAGGGAATGGCTATTCATTAAGACCCTGTTTTACTTGTCTGTCACCTCCAGAGATCTCCTGCTGGTACAAGCGATCCTGTAATATCTTATTTATACGAAGCTTTCCAGTAATTAATTTTCTCCACACCATTTTAGCACACACCTGTTTTTTTTTCCTCATTTCTCTATTTGTGATGCTTTTTGATTTTTTCCCCACCCCAAGTTGTTTGTTCTGATGCTAGCATGAGACATCCAACCTTTTAAAGAAATCATTCATTTTTTTTTTAAAGGTTGAACACGTCAGGTAAGTTGATGCACCTCATATTAAAACCTCGCTGTTTCTTTTAAAGTTCTTGAGTGTTGGGTAACTTAGAGAAGAGCTCATAAGAATCTGTGACCCTTGCACAGACAGACAACATGGCATGGAATTCCACTGACAGAAACCAGCTTTCTGAAACGCATTTATAAACCTGTGGTTTATGAGATTGGCATCCAGCTCACTATACTCTTACTAGTTTAAAAGTTCAAAAACACAGTCAAGGAAAGCACTGGAATTGCATAGTTAGCCTTGGGGAAGCCTGGAGACATCCAAAATTAGGACTGAATCCTCTCACCTCAGCGTTACTCAGCCCTAGGTTGCAAGATCGCATGCAGAGGGGAGGAACAGGCTGCTGTGGCCTTGCCACTTATCAGTTGCTCCATAATAACTGTTCATGTGCTGACTTTATGCCCAGGGACCGGGATTGATCCTTCACTGAGCAGCCAATTGCAGTGATCGGCAACAGCATGCTGAGAGGTTGCACGTGGGCAACCACGAGGGCGCTGTTGATGTCATGTTAAGTCCATAGCCTAGGTAATCCTGTGATAGCTTTGTCCATGTCCTCAAACAACACACACTGTCCTATCTCTTCCTGGTCTCTCTTTGCCTTCTTTTGCCTGCAGATTTTATACTCATGAGGTGAGATCTACTAATGCACTTTGTTGCTGGTGCTTGAACCCCGTGGCAGTGCTGCTGGCATGGAGGTCTCTGCAGCACCTCTGTGCTCCCAGCTGCCCCACAGGCCCGGGACCTCACTGCCTCCATGTGTACCTCTTGCTGCTAGACTCAAGCTGCAGACAGCTAGTCACTGGCTTTTCTTCTGTGAAGATTTACCAGAGATTATTCCGGGGGCAAGGGAGCATTGCTTGAACGCGAGTCTGGAGCGCAGTATGACTGACCTCCCTCAGGAGTCACGTAAGGGCAACTCCTCCTGTTGTGCACAACGGGCTGCAACCAGGGCACAGCTACTGAGCAGCGTCACTCCCAGGAGCACTTACTTTTCCCCAGCAAGGCCATCCCGCCCTGGGCTAAGCCGCAGAAACTGCTGCTGTGGCTCTGATGGAACCTGCGGATCACCATGATCAGCAGCGGCCCAACGTCTCCAGCCCGGGGCCTTGAGCAATGGTCCAGAGACACGCTGACCTCTTGTGTGGTAAGGGAAACAGCACAGAAGTTGGGATGCTGGAGTAGAAGTCCTTGTCACAAATAAACCATTACAATTAAGATCTTTGTTGGAAGCCTCAGCACAGACACCAACAACCATCCCGTCACTCAGGCGACGCAGCTATGAGTAGTTAATCAGAGCACCCTAATCAGGTGAAGATAAATTCTAGTATCTGTGGTACATTTTTACATATTCTATTTATGCAACATCTGTTGCTTGATTTTGTGTGAATTCCGTTACTCTAAATGCCAGTTTCTGCGCTGTTGCCTGGTGCTACTCAATTGGCCTCATGAGCAGAGCAGAAGTGGAAACAGAAGAAGAAAATGTTACAGAGAGAAAGCATAAAGAAGGAGGGAAAAAAAAAGAAGAAGAAAAAGAAGGAAAGTGAGCCACCTCCAACATCGCTGCTCTTTATGAGAGCGTAGGAGTTGGCCGCAGTGGGCTACGCCGTTAGAAGCAGTCATGTGCTTTTAGCAGTCTCTATTGCCTGATACTTTGGAAAGGGATAAAAGCAAATGTACTTAAGCACCTTGCACTTCAGTCTGTGGAGATGTGGAAGAATGCCTATTTTTCAATATCTGACTTGGGTTCCAATTCCAAACCAGACCCCAGCAGTGCAATTTAGCTACCTAGAGAGGTTGGCATTAGCGCTCATCATCTACCCAGAGGTGCCATGTCATGGTTTTTACAAGTCACATTTGGAGAGAGCTTTCCTGTGAGCTCAGGGAAATAACGGCACACCTCTGGGGACCAACTTTTCCAAACTCGCGTAAGTGCTACTGTTTTAAAGGTGGCCACTGAATTACAGCAAATCAGGACTAACTTAAAGCATTTTTTAAGAAGCTCAAGAAAAATACACTGTAGCAGGCGGCCTTTAAGACTTGGAGGGGTGCACAAGAAAAAGGAAGACAAATGAAGAGTGCAGACAATAACAGATGATGGAAGAGGATTTAAAGCTTACTCCATGGAGCCTAAACAGCAGCAAGGAAGTGAGAAGGAAAGTGGATATGAGGAGAACTCTGAAAATGCTTGAGTGTGAGACAGCTTATAGTACAGAGCATCCTGACAGATATAAGATGTGGTGGAGGAAACAGTCTGACTGCAAAAGCCAGGAACTGAAAGACAGGGAGGACATTTCAATGTATGGATACATAGAAGAAATTATATGTTACAGACCATACGCAGACGTAATTTTAAAAAGTAGCTTGTGATTTTGGGTGCTACCTTGAAGAGCTGGCAGTCTAAGATACTTTCAGGTGATTTGACTATCGCAGTTTTGGAAAAAAAAACTCGTAAGGCCTCTCAGCCTTAGTATGCTTAACACCCCGCACTGGTCTCCTGAAGATTCCGGCCATCATTCCTCTGCATTCACTTAATACATTTCTAGCAGCTAGATGTCCAAAGTCACTTGCATAAAGTCACCCAGAAGCACCTGGCCAAAGCGGGCGCCGTGCCTGCTCTCGCGCTGCAGCCCGTGCCAGTGAGGAGGCCCCTGCCAGCAGGGCTGCCAAGGCCCATGTTCCCCGCACACACAACACCCAGGGGGCATCAGCGCTGCCGAGGCCGGGTTTCCAACATCGCCTTGCTGCCTCGCAGAGCCTTTGTTTGTTAATTCCGTTGAACTTCCCCTTCGCAGCATTGCTAGGAGCACTGCGTATCCTCCAGGAACCTCTGCAAGGAGATGCTCCGCGACAGGGAGAGCACCGACAACCCGCGCGAGCAAATGCAGCCCCGAAAACCCCGGAACTGCCCTGCCCAGCCTTCTGCCCTGCCCCAGCTCTGTTTGGCATCGCAGCCACGTGCTGGGTGAGGGGACGGAGGCCACACAGCCAGGCCCGTGACCCTGCAAGCCACGGCTGGTTAACACTTAACTGCGCTCGACCCTTGAGCCCGGGCCCATCCAGCTGCCCCAGGATGGCTGGTAGCAGACCCAATGCGGCGTCGCTAACCTGGGGGGCCGGACGTGCTGTGTGGATTCCCGTGAGCACATGTGGAAGATCTTCAGAGTGTCAGATCCAATATCATATTGCGATATCAACAAAGGTGTAATGAAATTCACTTTATTACTCCTTGAATACATTATATTCAAGACTATGTAGCAGAAAACTCAGGTCGTTGGGCCATTATTTGGTTAAAAACTCGGAGAAGTAAATTTCCCCCTTGTGCGATTAAGCATGTGGTTTTCTTTATTTTGAGATCTCACTTTGCCTAGGTATATGTACATCTATATATCTCACAATGCATGTATGGAAACCATACACAATAACAAAACAGCCTTATGTACTGTTAAAGCTGGTTTTAAAATTTACAGGGTATAACCCTCTTTTTTGTTGAAAAGAATAATTTTAAAACAGTTCCATATAGTTAATGTAGTGTTTGGCCTTCCATTAAAAAGATACTATTAAACTAGTCACAGAAACACTAGCAAGTGAGTAAATGCTTAAACCACAAATCTCTCCGAACTCCTATGGGAAGGAAGGGGGTGGGGGGCTCTACCAGCTCCAAAATGGCAAGATCATATATCAGAGGTGAGTAATAATGTGCAAAAATATGTTTTAAGGAATAACACAAACTAGAAGGAGTGGGAGAAAAAGGAGTTGAATGAAAAAGGATGAAAAAGCCTAATGCCAGGAAAGATGCAGATTCTTTAAGTGTGACTTGCTTGTTAGAGCAGTGGAAAGAGGGGAGAGAGAGATGAAGAAGAAAAAAAGAAGAGAAAGAGAAATGAAAAAGTAAAGGGAAAAGGAAGAAGGGAAGATAGAGGAAAAAAGGAGGAAAATGGAAAGGAGAAAAGGAAGAGAAAAAGAAGAAAAAGAAAAGAAAAAAAGAAAAAAGAAAGCTAGAAAAGAAGGAAGAATTTAGAAAGAATAGAAAAAAGAAAGGAAAGGAAGAAAGATGTATATTAATGTATATAAAAATAAAGAGAAAAAGAAAGAGCAGGAGCAATGAATGGGAGCAAAATCACAGGGTAAAAAACACCCTGAATTTAGCTATGCAAATTAGGCCTTGCTGAAACAGCGCACATGAAGTGAGGCTGTATATTCCATACACTAGACAGTTAAAAATTTGAACATAAGGTAGCATTTCCTTTATCATATCCCATAAAAATAGCAATTTGCTAAAGCCCTTGTAGCACAGTATGGAAGGTGGTGTATTTTACTGATAATGTAGAGATGACAGATAGTCCTATACTAGGAGGTTTCAATGGTGTCTTGCTGTATAGCATAATAAATTGTGAGGAGCAGAGACAGAGGACAGTGCAGGCGCTGCTCCACCTCCAGTAGCCAAATAATTCAGCCCCGGCTCAGTAATTATGCTGTGTGAAAATATGGGATTAATTAGACTGGTACACTAACACACTGTAGTCTCATTAAAGGCTGAACAGCATTTTCATAGATACTGCCACTTGAGCAGGGCTGCTGCTAATGTGAAAAGACAAAGTCTCCTCTTTTCACACTCCTTGCTTATTATCTTACTTAGGGCCACTTAAGCAAACTTCCAAAGGCAGCCTGGCAGAAAGCCCTTTGTGGGATTTATTTTGTTATTTTACCTGTAGGCCAGGGAAGGCAGGGAGGAAAAATAAAAATAAAAACACAAAAACAAGGGGAAATGCTAACATTTGCAATAGCCACAAATTTGCCCTTTACACCGGCCGGACTTTTCCTTTCCTTTCCCTTCCTCTCCATCCTTGTTTTCCCTTTCCCTCCTTCGGGGAGTGTGGGGGGAAGGATGAAGGGGAGGGATAGCTCAAAGGGAGGGAGTGATAGGTTGGCCCCCCGCTGTAAGCCTCAAGTGTTTGATTTCAATTTAACGGTTTCGACTCTCCAAGGGATTTTCTCCTTACCCAACAGACAGATCCAGCATCAGCGCCGCACTCAAATTGAGGTGTGCTGGGATAAGACCTGTGTCTTTTGAACTGAGAGGTGATTAGCAAGCCCGAAGACATAATTTATGCTAAATAGTTACCGTTTCAGAATCATTTATCTGCAGAGAAAAACCTCCTCCTGGTTCCTCAAAGCCATTGAAAAGGTCTTAGTCAGCCCACGAGTACAAATGTTGCTACAGTCACAATTATATCTCCGTGGCTTGTTACAAACTGCGTGAAAAAAAAAGAAAAACCTGACACAGGACAATGGCACCACGCAGTCAATAAAATCGTCACCGTCAGAACACAGCACCTGCGAGAAAATTGATTGAGGAGGAGAGGACGCTGCGACTTGGCCTCGGTGACACGAGCGTGTTCTTCCCGGCTACTCCCCATGTCCCGGTGTGCGGCCGGCTGCGGCCAGCCGGGACTGCGCAGTGAGGCCCCCCGCTCCCCTCCGCGCTGCTTTGCGGCTTCATCCCCATCTGGGGACACCTGGGGACTCGTGTCCCTGTTTGGTGGTGAGCGGAGCGGCTCGAGGGATGTGGGAATGGGCTGGCATTATCCTGGAGCCCCCTGTCTCCTAAGAGGGCACCGATTCGGTGCTTATGCACTTTAATTCTGGATAAGTGGTGGGGCTGCAGTGAGCTGTGCTGGGAGCAGGCTGCCACAGGGGTGTTAATATAGAGAGCTTGTCCTTTAAAATTAACAGGTCTCTATAGAGACCTGCTTCACCCCGCTCCCAGGAGAGCTATTAGAGCACAGGCTTTGCCACGTGTATGGGAAGAAGTTGGGGGGTGCGGGAGGCAGAAGGGGAGAGGAGACTGTTCTGATGGTAGACGATAATGGAGGTATCCGTGCAGAAATGCTGTGGGCTTGGAGATGCCTCTGAAAGAGGCAACTGTAATACTCCCGTCGGAGAAATAGCTGACACTGAATAGAGTGAAACCTGCTTTGTGGCTTAACAAAAGTGGGCAAAAGAGAGGCTGACATGAAACAAGTGAGTTTGCAGCGGGCTCTGAGGTTAGCATCATTAGCAAAAGGGAAAAATGATTAGCAGTAAAAAAGCAAGACATTAAAAAGAGATTTAAAAGGAGAGCTAGAGGGAGCTAGGGAATGGGGGGGCGCTTTATTTGTACCTGAGGAAAATAAAAGAGATTCCTCACAGACACATTTGAATTGTCTGTGCTGCTTTTGCAACAGAAGTTTTATGAATATTTACCTTTCACATGGTTTGGGGAAGTATAAATTCTTTGCCACTAGTATTGAAATCTAGGAACAGTTTCTCCTGCCTTGCATGCAAGCCATTTGAATTAAATTAGGAGCCAAGAGCATCCAAAACACTGCCTCCCCTGCAGATCAGTGCTTTTTCACTCATCTGCTTAAATGCCAGGTGATCAACACCGAGGGCAGTTGGATGTTGCTTGTTGGTGTGAGGCAGTTTTATTAAACACAGCTCTAGCTAGGTGAGTGCTGGAACAGCCCCACTTGGGTTCCCAAGTGACAGTGTCACTCTCAAAGAATAGTGTTCGTCTCACAAGTAACATAAGTGCTTTTGAAAATGTTGCCTTTTGACTAATTTCGAGTACTAGTTCAGGCCCCTCCCTCGGAGATGGGCACGGAGTATAACCAGAGAGGCCTCTTTCCTGTATGCTTACTGGGAGCTTTAGTGGCATTATCCCGGGGACCACAGGGGCAATTTTGTTGCTGGTGTCAGGAGGCTTTTTAAACACGTTTTCTGCATCACAAGCATATTAAAACCACAGCGTCTTTACCTAGATTAATACAAGAGAACACAACGATCCTGGAGGGGCTCGTGCCCCGCGGCCATTTGTTTGCATTGCTCGCTGCAGGTTGGCGTGTGGCAGCGGCGGCGCCCGCGATGCTGCCCGGGAAGTTAGCGGGACAGCCTCCAGAACCCCATTTGGCAACACAACAGGCATGGCGCAGATGGAAAAAAGATCACAAGGTTTATTTGCGCTCCCTGAGCGACGGGCACGCTTCACATGGCTCTTGGAGAAGCCGACTCAGGCAGGAACAGCGACAAAAGCTCGCGCGCGACACGCTGATCCCGTGCGTAAGGACAGGCTGGAGCCGTGACGCGTAGGTGCTGTGCGTGGCCCTGTGGCGTGTGGCCCTGTGGCCTTCGCACGCTCCCGGAGCGCGGCCGCGCGGCTGCTTGGCCTTGAGCTCTGTTCCGGAGCAGTGGATTTGGGTTTCCCCAATGTGAAGAGCTCAGGGTGCCCGAGGGACGGGGGGTGCAGGGCGAGGGTGCACCCGGCCTAGTGGCGCCACACAGCCCGGCCTGGCAGGGCTCCCACTGCTCGCACTGCCGCTGAGAGGGAGCCCTCCATCCTGCCCACCCTGCAGAGCCTCTAAGCAGGGACAGTGGCGTAACCATGGGCCGCGCTGCCTCTGGTGCCTAAAACGGCACCCAAATTCAAACGCTGCCTCCTGCCAAGTGCCAAGTCCCTGAAACAAGGACTGTGCTCAATCCTTCCCTGGAATGAGTAAAACCACAGTCCAGACCCCCCTTCTGCCCTCCTGCACTTCCGGCTCTGGGAAATCATGGTGCAAACTCTCTGCACCCTTTTGCTGGAAGTTGTCTCACTTTCAGCCCTGCAGGTTTGCTTGGGACATGGGACCTCAAAAACTTTTTAGCTTCAGAGAAAAGCCAAATAATAGTCATGTTTTCATTTTCCTGCAATGAAGTGGGCACTTGGCATGCTAGACCTATTGTGCACGTGCCTGCTTGGTTTCTGAGTCCACCAAACCAACAGGAGCCTTTGGAGACTGCAGGTAAAATACTCCTAGAAAGAAATATGGAAACACGGCTTTGACATACTGCAAAAGAAAATGAGTGCTGATTATGAGAGCTGTCAGCTCCATCCTTCTCTCATCCCATCTTGTCTGAGTGAAAAAAAATCAAATTAAAAAATGCCCAAATGCATTATTGATCTGCAGATAAGGCCAATGTGTAGACCCTCCAATTTTCTGAACAGAGGGAGAAACTTCAAAATAATATAAATGAAGGAGCAAGTATGTCCAAAGTGGGCAAATGGGGCAAATCTTACTTTCTTTTTCCCAATAAATGCATTTTGAAAGTCAGATAACAAACAGCACATCCTTGGGAAAATCTGAAAAATAGTAGCCTTCTAGTAGACTCTTGCAACTGGAGACAGAACAAAGTGACAAGGACACGAGATAACCAAAATCTCACAGACCCAGTGTGAGGTGTCCTCTGTCCCATGGAGCAAACCTGGAAAAGGGCCTCTGAGGGCACCCGAGCTCATGTCCCTGGGAGCAGAGGGATATCCTAGGCCTGCTGAGCCAGTAGGGTACCTGTTGAATGAATGTCAACTTTTCCCTCAACTTCATCCAAATTCTTAGTCTCTTGAGAGTGTTCAGAGGAAATGAGTATTACAATGTGATTTTTCTGTATGTGTGTTTTGTTTTAGTTTTAGGGGTTGTTTTTCATCTCAAAGTAAGTCCATCTCTGCCACTTAAGGGAAAAACAGACTTTTGGCTGGAATAATGACAATTTGGTAGCTGTTGTTTTGCTCTCTTCTACTCTGTGCCTTTTTTAACATATATTCTTGAAAGCAAAGGCTAGTGTTTAGATTTCAAACTGGATAAAGCCGATGTCTGCTTCAGAAGAATTTTCTTTGGGATAAATTCATCTTTTGTAATTGTAGAATGACTTATATTGGTCTTGGGTTATAAAAAAATATTTAAAAAGCTATCTCTGAGATATGTGTTCCTTTTACTTAGCTATAAGCTAAGCAAAACACAGAGAGTGAGAACAAGTGAGAGAATATGAGTTAGCTTGAACTCTTGCTGTGACAAGTATGGCCTGATCTTTTAAGTTCAGTTCGTCTGAGCAATCTCACTGAAATCATTGGGTTTCATGCATGTACTGGGAAGCAGACTAGGACTTGGCACTATTTTTTTTTCAATACATTAACTAAATTCAGCTATAATAAGAGGCTCAGCGACATACCTGACCCACCTGGCTCTCCACAGCCATCTCCACAGCCACGAGGTTGGTGGGAGCAGCAGGATCACGTGCCCGTGTATCTCCATATCCCTCTGGCTGGACAGGCCAAAACTCGACACCAGGTTGCACCACTGCCCCGGAGTGATGCCAGACTGGGCACACGGGGACGGAGAGGAACCAGGTCATCGTTGCACGGCCGTCGGAGACCACTGTGTGGGGGGCGGCCCCCACGCTGCGTGTCCCTGATGTCAATCCTGATTTAATGCATGCAAAGCAGTGAGTGACCAACTGGTGCCTCATCTGCCTGAAACCGCCCTGACCTGAGCGAAAGAGGGCGAAGGGAGCGCGGGTGCATGTGCGCGCGCAGGGGAGCGTGCGCAGGCAGGTGCGGGGTGGCCGCTCGCCGCTCTCCGTCCCTACCCTCAGCGCTAAGTATTTCTCCGTGTGGTTTGCTGATCATCTTCCTTTCACAGGCATTGAAAACTAGTGGGAAAACTGAAGCCTGATTGTGACTGGGAGCTAATGTAGTCTGCGTGCAGCAGACATCTAATATGATGTTATTTATTCCCATAGATCTGTTTATTTTGTTTTCAATTTACCAAACCCTGTGACACATTCCCAAAGGTGCCTTGTTGTACAATACGTTGCACACAGTAAGATATTCGGCCTAATTCACTCTTTGTTTTGTTTCAGTTCAGCTGCATGAGGGCACAAATGCGTCTGTGTTATATCTTCTCCTGTGACTGATGTTGCAGACTATTGCCATAGGGTTTTGTGAAATGGGATCTTAGTTAATCTAGGGCATTGTCTTTGTAGTGCTAAATTCTTATTTGCAAACATAATGTTCTGGCATCGATGCAACAGGGGAACATTAATGTTGTTGGTGGGTTTCTTTTTTTTTGGTTTAGAATAGACTGTATGTATGTGTTTTTAATAAACTCCCATTCTAAAGCTTTTTTTTCCCTATTCTGCATTTGATCTGAGACATTTATAACACATTGCATCATGTCACACTGATGTCTGTAGCCAGTCAAGCCAAATATTCATAAATCCCATGTGCCCAAATAGAAAATGCACAATGCTAAGGAGAAGAGTACCTGATATATTTAAAGTGTCTGTGAGGATGCAATTCTAGACTTTAAACAGACACACACACACACACACACACACACAGAGTCATAGAGAAGGTTTTGAATAAATTGTCTGTTCATGTCTTTTCCTCATGCTGGAAGTATGGTATCACTCAGAAATCACTGGATTTTATTTGCATTTTTGGAAAGCTCTCATGTTTTTATTTTTCTTTTATCTCAGAAATGTGTTGCTATTTACTAGACTGAGGACCTGGTCTGAGGAGCTGTTGCAGAATCAGAGATTCCAGATCAGATGATATTATAAGCTGTGCAGTAGATAAAATTTGATGTAGA